>JAVGWX010000023.1:2774976-2932476 GCA_036924085.1 Ariolimax columbianus
TGTCTGTAGGCGCCTGCCTGACCTGAAAGGCCGCCTACAGACAGCTGTAGTTGTAGCCATATCCTTCGTTAAGTTTAAATGTGAAATTAAATGAATAAATACATTTACTGATACACAACGAAATGGTTGACAGCATGGTCCTTACCTTGTTAGAATCATTAGCCTACATTTTGTGTGTTTCCAATAACCACAGTCCACTGTTTCTTCCACCACGCAAGTGAAGGATTGTGAATCCAGTAAGACAGTCAGATAAATGAAGCCGCGCGAGATGTAGATGAGCGGACAGACAGCGGTGTGATTCTGGTTCTTCGATCGCCATTTTAAAAAATCCAGGCTTGATATTTCTCCGCGACTGAGACTTCTGTTATGCGCGTGATTTTCACACCCATTGCTCTGGAGCGTTGAGAGAGAGAGAGTGACAGAATGTTTGCTTGTCGCGCCTAAAGTGACAGGATTCTATCCTCAATTCGTTCGTTCTCAGACGTATAAGTTTAATATATCTGGCGGTATCAGGGGACAGTAGAGACAGGAGAGCGCGAAACGGGGTGGCAGCGGAATCTACATCGCACACTCCAACGGCGACATAAAAAATCACTTCATACAAGAAGGATAGATCTGTACCACTTTCAGAGCTGAAGCAAGAGCTGTTCATGCAGCAACTCAGATTCGTATCAGCTAAAAGACAATTATATGTCAAACTGTCATTATAACAGACTCCAGTAGCGTACTCTAAGCCATCTCAAACCACAACCTAGACAGACTTCAGGATCGTACTCCAAGCCATCTCAAACCACAACCTAGGCAGACTCCAGGAGCGTACTCCAAGCCATCTCAAGCCACAACCTAGACAGACTCCAGGAGCGTACTCTAAGCCATCTCAAACCACAACCTAGACAGACTCCAGGCGCGTACTCCAAGCCATCTCAAGCCACAACCTAGACAGACTCCAGGACCGTACTCTAAGCCATCTCAAACCACAACCTAGACAGACTCCAGGAGCGTACTCCAAGCCATCTCAATCCACAACCTAGACAGACTCCAGGAGCGTACTCTAATCCATCTCAATCCACAACCTAGACAGACTCCAGGAACGTACTCCAAGCCATCTCAAACCACAACATAGACAGACTCCAGGAGCGTACTCCAAGCCATCTCAAGCCACAACCTAGACAGACTCCAGGAACGTACTCCAAGCCCCAAGCTCAAGCTCTAAACAAGATAGACTCACACGAAATAAGATTTAACGTCGGGTTGCTATTCCAAAATCCAGATTTAGTCCTAAAATGAATTTGGGACGGCCTGGATACGAGAAGGCAGACGGGCTCATAAAAGCCAGAAGTGGCGGCACATTCACCCCCCATCCACAGAGCTATAAGGAAGCAAAGACACTCATCAAATGATCCACGAGGACGGAATGGAGAGACCAGCACAAAGAATACAAGTCAGAAAATGACAGCATAGACAAACTTGGCAGAGGTGAGCAGGCAAAGATCTTCAGACATTGTAGACTCAAGGGCCACCTCCCCAGAATGGGTCTCAGAGACACTGCCACGTGCGATTGTGGAGCACCCAAGCAAACACCAGAACATGTCCTGCAGGGCTGCCCTACCTATACAGACCAAAGAGAGGCTGTCTGGCCTGGGGACGCGACCATGCTCGAAAAGATGTGGGGGATCGGTGAAGTCCTGAAACGCACCGTCTCCTTCATGAACCTTACATAGTTAGAAGCATAGATGAAGAAGAAAGAGGAAAAAGAAGAAGAAGAAGAAGAAGAAGAAGAAGAAGAAGAAGAAGAAGAAGAAGAAGAAGAAGAAGAACATAGGATATTGATATCTTCATAGAGTTCGCACGTCTTCCAACACGTTCATAAATCGAATTTAGTATGTCGAAAAATATATAAAGATGAGATCAAGATGCTGAGCAGTGCGTGCATGGGATGCAGCAGAATTAAGTAATATTGGATATTGAAAAACTATTTCTTAAATCTCGGATATAGTAAACAGGTTGAAGAAATTATGATTATCAAAAATTTACTCAATTGTGTAGGACTGAAAGGAAGAGCTCTTCAGCTAGTGAAAAATAGAAATTTGAAACTTCAAAAAGTGAGAACCAACCACAACGACACAAGATATTCAGGCGGGGTGAATATGTGAATGAATATCCTTGCAGGGAGCTCAGATCGATTGATCGATTGATTGATCGATCGATTGATTGATTGATTGATCGATCGATTGATTGATTGATTGATTGATTGGAATCACGATGAGCAGTGCACGAGTTGTAGGGAGAGTTTGAGAACGAACTATGACGAAGTAGAAGAAGCGGTAAGCGATCCAAAGCTGACTTAGCGTCAGGCTAGCGATCCAAAGCTGACTTAGCGTCAGGCCAGCGATCCAAAGCTGACTTAGCGTCAGGCCAGCGATCCAAAGCTGACAGCGTCAGGCTAGCGATCCAAAGCTGACTTAGCGTCAGGCCAGCGATCCAAAGCTGACTTAGCGTCAGGCCAGCGATCCAAAGCTGACAGCGTCAGGCTAGCGATCCAAAGCTGACTTAGCGTCAGGCCAGCCATCCAAAGCTGACAGCGTCAGGCTAGCGATCCAAAGCTGACTTAACGTCAGGCCAGCGATCCAAAGCTGACACCGTCAGGGCCAGCAATAGAAAGCTGACAGAGGGCCAGCGACCCAAAGCTGACTTAGAGTCAGGGCCAGCGACCCAAAGTTGACTTAGAGTCAGGGCCAGCGACCCAAAGTTGACTTAGAGTCAGGGCCAGCGACCCAAAGTTGACTTAGAGTCAGGGCCAGCGACCCAAAGCTGACTTAGAGTCAGGGCCAGCGACGAAAAGCTATCAACCCTTTTTTACCTCCACGTGGTGATCTTGTATAACAGGCTGCAACAGAGTAGACTGGCTAAGGAGAAGGGATCGAGAAGGCTAACACGGTACCCAGAAATGCCTGCTGTTAGGTGTGTTGTACTAAAAGGTGCAAATATCACAGTCAATCTGTAAACTACATGCATTCCGTTCCCCGGACTACATGCTGCTACTTGCAAAGCTCTTTTCAGTGTTTGGTATCGGAAAAGAAGAATGATTGATTGATTGATTGATTGATTGATTGATTGATTGATTGATTGATTGATTGATTGGAGGCGGTGTTGTAGCTGAGACTACAGTCGTCGATAGAATGTTAAAAACGGCAGAATACTATGTCCTTGATATATCCAATTATAAGTCGTGTACCCATATGCAGCTAGATAGAAAGGAGCGTGTCTAGATCCGTGAATGTTGCATGCCAGGTTCAATGTCCGCGAGCTACATCCCCTCTATCAACTGAGCCACGCACTAATACGCAAGTTAAGAGCCAAATATAAATGTTTACGAGGACAAATAATTATGGAATATAAAGTTCAGAAAAACAGACTTAATCGGCTTTGGCAGACAACATAATCATTTATATAAGACAATTGTCTGATTCCATTTGTAGCAGAGAAAGCTCTTTGTTTATTTTCTTGTTTCAATTTGGTATTTGTTCTGAGAAATATACAAATAGAATGGAAGGGACAAGAAAATTAGTTTATCTTATTTATTTATTTTGCTTCTGAATCGGGGAATTTTTCATGCCAGTTTGCGTTTATCACTTTGGAGGTGTTGGTGGAAAAACGTCCCTGTAGAAAGACAGGTCATCTGGGGGTGGTAGTGGGAAACGTCATTGTAGCAAGACAGATCATCTGGAGGTGATAGTGGGAAACGTCATTGTAGCAAAACAGATCATCTGGAGGTGATAGTGGGAAACGTCATTGTAGCAAGACAGATCATCTGGAGGTGATAGTGGGAAACGTCATTGTAGCAAGACAGATCATCTGGAGGTGATAGTGGGAAACGTCATTGTAGCAAGACAGATCATCTGGAGGTGATAGTGGGAAACGTCATTGTAGCAAGATTTCACACAATAACATGGCGACTAGAGAAATTAATGTGTGATACCATCTGCGATTGTGGCGCACTCAAGCCGACACCAGAACATATCCTTCGGAGACTGCTCTACCCATAGAGGCCAAAGACAGGGGAGCGACTATGCTCGAAAAGCTGTGGGGGACCGGCGAAGACTTGAAATGCACAGTCTCCTTCGTGAACCTCGCCGGGCTAGAAGCAAAGCATGCTGATCGAAGAAGAAGAAGAAGAAGAAAAAGATGAAGAAGAAGAAGGAGAAGAAGAAGAAGAAGAAGAAGAAGAGGATATACCACCACGAGAAGATGGTGAGAAACGCCCATGTAGCAAGTTCTTATACAATGACAGACTACGTCCGGGTTATTATCGTTATAGGTAGAGAATGGAAAAACTGGTGAGGTTAAACATCTAATATGGGAACATATTCCGGATTTTCGTGCTGGTATATATACCGATGGTTCTGAGCTAACTGGTAAGACAGCCGGTTGAGGCTTCTCTGCTAGAGGGAGAGGCAGGATCGGTACTGAGATGAGTGGTGCATACTTGATAACATCCACAATAAGAGTGAAGATAGAGGCAGTGACCGGCTTTGAGTTGGTTATCTGGCCCGACTTTAACGAGGGCCGTAATCGGATCAGACTCCTGTCTCGCTAAGGGAATTGACGGAAGGGCACCACCAGGTGTGGAACCTGCGGCTTAATTTGACTGAACACGCCAATACTGTAGAACAACTGACAAATCGAGAGCACTGCCGTTTGGGTCTAATAATGAACGTACGCTGGTATTAGACTCACGGATGACAAGTCAGCTCTACAACACTCAAATGAAAGAACGCTACGGAAATCGTGTTTAACTCCGCAGAAACCGCAGATTTCAAATACCTGGTCATTGACAAACAAAAGCCCTCAATAAATTCGTCTGACCAAATAGTGAACGGGTGCTGGAAATAGATCATCTGAAGACAGGTCAGTTTTACCCTACAAATGACAGGGCGTTGCTACGGAAAACCAGCTCAAATCGAGAGGAGCCGCAGACACTTTGGTTCACGTACCAGGCTGATAAGCCAAGGGCGCGAGGCTACCATGTGGGGGATTACGGCCGAACCCTTGTAAGCCGCAATCCCGCCCAAAATCTCAGCACCACTGCAATGGGAGGCTCCTACATGCTCGGGACCTGGGGCTTGCGCCCCAGCCCTATCAGGTAGAGCCACAGAAAGAGGTCCTTGCCGTCCGCCAATCAAAGCGGGCGGACAACTGCTTGATACTCACCTTATACGACGATGGGGTGCGAAACCACCAACCAAAGACTTAGTACCTGGTCGGGGTGTCGAAAACAGTAGAGCAGCCACCTCACTGTGAACTGTCAAGACTCAACCACTGACCATGAGAGTTGTCCGCACACCAGGCGAACAACATCTCTGTGACATTACCAGGCTTGTCCTCTGGCTAAATGCACTCCGGCTACGATATCTACCTCTGTACGTTATCAGCCATATAACTATCATGCTGGACGCAGAAGAGATGCAGACCAGCGGACATTGCACACCTGCCCCACTGTGTCAACACCCCAGGTGGCGGGGAATGCTAGGAGTACCATCCCTGCATAGAAGCCAAGAGAATAAAAGGAAAAAGAAATACCCCACTCACATGCAAATGCTACGTTTCTGGCAGGACGTGACGATCCTGGGATACAGACACACTGGACTGCCTCTCTTCCGGGTAAACCAGTCCATCTCATATATCATCTCACATATCATCATTAAACCCTATAGACACGAGTAGCGAAGACTCGACAGTCTAGTAAGACAACTTCCATAAGAGAGACAACTCTGATCATAAACAACTGCTGCCTTGCAGATAGGCTGGGGACAGCCAAAGGCTAAGGAGGGCATCCCTACAGAAACGCCTGTTGAAATCGGATGCACGGGGCCGCAAGCCTAACAAAACAGTGCAACGTAAATCGCAGTATGATGGCAGTACAACCTATCAGAAAAACGCATGGCGCTCATCCTGCGGAGTCCCGCCAGGCAGCGATAGTGCCGGGCCTCACGCCTCGAAGGGGCCCACCCTTGACTACTGGTGGTCACCCACCCATGTGTCGTGGAGTCAAGGCGCATGGCTATGGGGCAACTTCTATTGGCCAAAACCTCAAGACCCTCAAAATACTACAGTGGAATGCGGAGGGAGTCATTAACAAAAAACTTTCCCTAACACCACCTGCATGAAGATAAGATTGACGTGGCATGTATCCAGGAAACGCACCTCAACAATAACCATAAATTCTCAATCAGAGGATACCAGACCTTCCGTCTAGATAGAGAAGGCCACAAAGGAGGGGTCCTGATACTGACCAGAAACTGCATACCGAGTAGCGCGGTATCTGTCAATCACACCGGACAAGCAGAAATTGTAGGAGTTGACATAATGGCCCAAGAGACGAAGCTCCGCATTTTCAATCTGTACGGACCACCAAATAGAGACCTATCGCTCTCGAGTATGGAGGTCAGAGACTCCAACTGCATAGTAGTTGGAGATTTCAACAGCCACAGTGGCAGGATAGGGTACCAGACACCGAGATCCTCATGAAAGCCCAAATGCCGAGTATCCACACACTGTTGCAGAAGACCCAGATCAGGTGGACCGGCCACGTCGTGCGCATGCCAGACAACTGCATCCTCAAACAAATAATGTATGGTGAGCTGAAAGATGGCCTGCGTCTGGTCGGTGCACAAAAGAAACGTTTCAAAGACGCAATCAAAATATCTCTGACACGCTTCAACATCGATGCAAACTCATGGGAATGCCTAGCACAGGTCCACCAGGCATACCCACCCCTACGGGTCGCTGGCCCTAACGCTAACAGTCAGCTATCGGTCGCTGGCCCTAACGCTAATAGTCTGCTATGGGTCGCTGGCCCTAACGCTAACAATCAGCTATGGGTCGCTGGTCCTAGCGCTAACAGTCAGCTATCGGTCGCTGGCCCTGACGCTAACAGTCCGCTTTGGGTCGCTGGCTCTAACGCTAACAGTCAGCTATCGGTCGCTGGCCCTGACGCTAACAGTCAGCTTTGGGTCGCTGGCTCTAACGCTAACAGTCAGCTATCGGTCGCTGGCCCTGACGCTAACAGTCAGCTATCGGTCGCTGACCCTAACGCTAATAGTCAGTGATCGGTCGCTGGCCCTAACGCTAACAGTCAGCTATCGGTCGCTGGCCCTAACGCTAACAGTCAGCTATCGGTCGCTGGCCCTGACGCTAACAGTCAGCTATGGGCCGTTGACAGTTGCAGCTCATGCGCTGCTCAGTATCTTGATCCCAGTAAAGGCATTCTATCTCAAAGAAGTTAATACAAAGTATGATGAAGTCCAACACTTCAGCTCCTACGACAGCATTCGTTATGGAACTATTTTTTACCTGCGGATAGAGGCGGAGGTAAGTGTTGGGTAAAGGAGAAGGTGTCAGTGATGCTAGAACAATGTTTGGATGCGAAACTTCTTATCGAGCTGATGGAGAAGGTGTCAGTGATGCTAGAACAATGTTTGGATGCGAAACTTCTTATCGAGCTGATGGAGAAGGTGTCAGTGATGCTAGAACAATGTTTGGATGCGAAACTTCTTATCGAGCTGATGGAGAAGGTGTCAGTGATGCTAGAACAATGTTTGGATGCGAAACTTCTTATCGAGCTGATGGAGAAGGTGTCAGTGATGCTAGAACAATGTTTGGATGCGAAACTTCTTATCGAGCTGATGGAGAAGGTGTCAGTGATGCTAGAACAATGTTTGGATGCGAAACCTCTTATCGAGCTGATGGAGAAGGTGTCAGTGATGCTAGAACAATGTTTGGATGCGAAACTTCTTATCGAGCTGATGGAGAAGGTGTCAGTGATGCTAGAGCAATGTTTGGATGCGAAACTTCTTATCGAGCTGATGGAGAAGGTGTCAGTGATGCTAGAACAATGTTTGGATGCGAAACTTCTTATCGAGCTGATGGAGAAGGTGTCAGTGATGCTAGAACAATGTTTGGATGCGAAACTTCTTATCGAGCTGATGGAGAAGGTGTCAGTGATGCTAGAACAATGTTTGGATGCGAAACTTCTTATCGAGCTGATGTTTGCTTTGAAAATATTGATCCAGATAGGTAAAGTGTTAGAAAAAGAATAAACGAAGAAGTAGAAGAAAAACAGTAACAAGACAAAGAAAAATAAAAGAAGGACAAGGCGAAAGAAGATAAAAAAAAGAAGAAGATAATAGATACAACAGAAAATATAAGCTAACAAGACAAACAAGACAAAAGATGACCATAAAAAGATTACAAACCAAAAAAGATAAGATGATATCGAGACAAAAAGAAGAAAAAGAGAAGTAGTATAGAAGATAATAAATAAGGACATAACAAAAAGAAAGATGCAAATAAAAACACGACACAGACAGACAAAAAATAAAAACACGACAAAAAAGATAAAAAGAAAAACAAGACAATAAAAGATTGAACAAAAGGAGAACACGACAAAATATGAGAAAAAGAAAAACAAGACAAAAGCTGATAAAAAGAGAAAAAAAGGTAACAAATTAAGAATATGACCAAAAAAATATTTTAAAAAAGAACAAGGGACAAGAAGATAATTAAGAAGAAAACGAAAAAAAATTTTTTTATAATTAAGACAAAAGAAAATTTTTATAAAGATTGAAAATAAAGAAGAAATCCTATGTATTTTCTTTTGTGTGTATTTCTGATTCGATTCTGTATTTCTTATCCGTTTCTGTATTTCTTATCCGTTTCTGTATTTCTTATCCGTTTCTGAATTTCTTATCCGTTTCTGTACTGGAATTCTTACGCCCAAAAAAAGTTCCAGGACTGAAGATGACGTGGACAACAGAGAGGAAAGCTGCATGGAAAAATTGAGGTCATCTGAAGTGTTATTCGAGCGTATGGTTTTGGATGGGATTGATCGCAAAGCGCAATCACACGAGGATCGTGTATGGTTGTGGATGAAGTTGATCGTAATAATCAATCACAATATGATCGTATTGTCCATCTCTTGTGTCTTGTCTTGCGTTAACAAGGCCATATTCATTAGGGGTCGATAATTCAGCTACCCTTTTTAAACTTTCTTAGTAAAGGAAGGCAACCCTAGGTTTTGAATTATTGTGAAGTATACTTCTCTTTCATGCCTTTTAGAACTTTTAAAGCATATTGTAAGTTGTATTTCAAGAACCAGGAACAATGTTCGTGTTTCTAAAATCTCAAAACCACATGCATGTGTAAATACTGTTCACTTTTGTGTAACATCGTGCAAGAAACGAGACAGCCAAAGAGGCAGGTCAATTTGTTATGTAAAAGAAATTCTAGAACTTAACTTAACGTCTTTATACTGGTTTAGAAGACCCTGCAGAGTCTGTATACAACCAGTTTAATTTACATCACCTTGGTCTAAAAGCTATGCGCATCCAATTTATCCTTACATGCATTAACTGTTCCTGCCTCCACTACCTCCCGTGGCTATGCATTCCAAGCATTCACCACCCTCTGACTAAATAAATACTTCCTAATATCTAATCTGGACCTCTCTTTAGTCAACTTGTAGCTATGCCCTCTTGTTCTTGTAGGTGGCTGTATTTTTTTTAATGTGTTCTGGTCTAATGTATCCATTCCTCTGATCATCTTATAAACCTGTATTACGTCACCACAAATTCTATTCTTCTCTCTTCTAGACACTGTAGTTCGGCTGTTTTTTTTAGTCTTTCCTCATAACTGTAATTATGGAATCCCACTATCAGCTTTGTCGCTCTTCTTTGTATCCGTTCCAGCATGTTTATATCCCCTCAATGATAAGGACTCCACACCTGTACACAGTACTCCAATCTAGGTCTAACTAAAGCTTTATACAGTTTGACTATCACTTCCTTGCTCCTATGTTTAATATTTCTTTTTATCATCCCTAACACTGCATAGTCCTTTTTCACTGCTACCTGGACTTGCTCACTCACTTTACCTGTATGATCTATTATAACGCATAGGTCTCTTTCTTTATCTATCTTTCTAATATTGTTCTTTCCCATTTTGTAATTATATTCCATATTGGATCTACCCATGTGGATGACTGTACATTTATCTACATTAAACTCCATTTGCCAGATTACAGACCATTCTCAAATGTTATCTAAATCCGACCTCAAAATATCCACTTCTGCTTTAGATGAGATACTATTGCATAGTTTTGTGTCATCAGCAAATTTTGCAATCATGGATCCTATATCAATGTCCGGGATCAAGATGCTGAGCAGCGCATGAGCTGCAGTGGTCAGCGACTCATAGCTGACTGCTAGCGTCAGGGCCAGTGAACCAGAGCTGCCAAGACCCTTCTACACCTCCACGCTGTGATCCTGGATAACAGGCTGCAACATGGCAGACTGACTAAGGAGAAGGGATCGAAGAGGGAATGCTAACCCGGTACTCAAAAAATGCTTGCTGAAGTCGGAGTGTTAGACCGAAAGGTGCAAATATCGCAGCCAAGCTGTAAACTACGACACAACGCATTCCGTTCTCTGGACTACATTCTGCTACTTACCCTTTCAGGGTTTGGTAGTGGGAGATTGAGAATGAACGAAGAAGAAGAAGAAGAAGATATCAATGTCCAAATCATTTATTTATATCAAGAACAAAATTGGTCCCAAAACCGAGCCCTGTGGCACTCCACTTTTCACTTCACACCACTCAGAGTACTCCTTATTTATGCCCACCCTCTGCCTTCTTCCCGTTAACCAATTTTCAACCCATTTGGCAACTTCCCTGTGTGATTTTAACTTTTGAAATAATCTTTTATGGGGTACTCTATCAAAGGCTTTTGCAAAATCTAGATAAATAACATCCACTGGCTCCCCTATTTTTTCATTGTGGTAACCTCCTCCATGAATTCTAATCGATTTGTTAAGCATGATCTCCCTTTAGTAAACCAAGGCTGATTATTTCTAATTAGAGTGAATTTGTCTAAATGCATTACAATGTTTTCTTTGATTATTGACTCTAAAAATGTACAGAATATTCTCGTTAAACTGACAGGTCTGTAGTTCGCTGGATCTGCTTTTTTGCCCTTTTTGAATAAGGGGATCACTCCTGCATCTTTCCAATCCCGTGGAACAATGCCTTTTGCAAGTGATTGAGAACATAATATAGCCAATGGTCTCTAATTTCAAAAAGTACAATGAAGTTAAAGTATAACTTTACAGTTTTAGCACTGATCAACCAGATGATGATGATCAATTTTATTATTATTTGTAGCCTTTTTTGCAAAAACATGCTGTGCCTATGACTAGTATAGTTAATAAATTTTAAAAAGTTGGATAAATAAACAAATATTTTAGCAGGTTTGTCCTTTGCTTAGCATCTATTTTATTAAAATTTGACACCTTTTCCAATTTGTTATCTGGCAACCCTACCTGGTCAGCAGGCGAGGTAACTCTAAAAAGAAGGATCGAGAAAGTCTGCTCGGTCAGACAACAAGTGTCTTCCTCTCGTTCCTCTCTGGATACATTCAAACTAAGTAAGTTTTCTGGATTCTTGTCACCATTTTAACTTATACAGAACCTAAAACGACATACTAGTCTGTAGAGGCAAAGACTGTAGTCGGATGTTTGCTGTAGTATCAATATTTTCTAGCCCGAACGATCTACGGGCCCGTCTAGTCTACACTACAGCAGTGTCAGTGAGTTCAGTTAGTTACATACAGTCACTTTGACTAGTAATGGCTTAGTTAGGCTTTTAGTATTAGTAGTAATAGTAGTTAGTACTTTAATTTAGTTTACTAGTAGTAGTAGTGTAATACTCACCGTTGAAGATCATCAAATGTATGTTCTGATATTATATTGGTTGGACGTATGTTATGATGGTATTCCAGGTATTTAAAGTAGAATATGGGATTAAGACGCTGAGCAGCGCATGAGCTGCAGTGGTCAGCGACCCATAGCTGACTGCTAGCGTCAGGGCCAGTGAACCAGAGCTGCCAAGACCCTTCTACACCTCCACGCGGTGATCCTGGATAACAGGCTGCAGCAGGGCAGACTGGCTAAGGAGAAGGGATCGGAGAGGGAATGTTAACCCGGTACTCAAAAAATGCTTGATGTGTCGGATGTGTTGGACCGAAAGGTGCAAATATTTCAGCCAAGCTGTAAACTACAACACAACGCATTCTGTTCTCTGGACTACATTCTGCTACTTACCCTTCCAGGGTTTGGTAGTGGGAGATTGAGAACGAACGAAGAAGAAGAAGAAAGTAGAATATGCCCATGGTAGCCCACATGAACATGATCATGTCCACCAAGAAAATATAAAATATTAGTAGTATTCCTGACTTACGGCTCCTCAGATTTAACAGCTCTCAAACAACAAAAAGAAAATGATGAAGATATCGTTCCAGACGCAGCTGGTCAGTAGTAGAGCATCCACGGTTGGTCATGGATCCGCTCCAACACTGCATTTTGATGGTAAAGACTGATGATGGCATTTTTTGGATGGCCATACCTACTTTCTCTGTTCCTCGTTTGCTGGAGACTTTTGAAGCAGATGCCCAGTCGTTTTGTCAGTGCTGCAGACACATTCATCTCTATGTCCTATCCTTAGTTTGTAGAACAGATGGTATCTCAGTCTGCTGTGGTCTGCGTGGAGTCTAAAAGATTAATACCTACTCACCTTTGTTGAGCTGGAAATATATGTCACTCGGTTAATGACCTGCATGCTCCGCTTCCCAATTAACTTAACTTAACGTCTTTATACTGGCTTAGAAGACTCTGCAGAGTCTGTATACAACCAGTTTTATTTACATCACCTTCCTCTAAAAGCTATGCGTATCCATTGTATTCTTAAATGCATTAATTGTCCCTGCCTCCACTATCTCCCGTAGCAATGCATTCCAAGCATTTACCACTCTCTGACTAAAAATATATTTCCTAATATCTAATCTGGACCTCTCTTTAGTTAATTTGTAGCTATGCCCTCTTGTTCTTGTGGGTGGTTGTATTTTGAAAAAAACTTGTTATAGTCTAATTTATCCATTACTCTGATCATCTTATAAACCTGAATTATTAAGTCACCTCGAATTCTTCTCTTTTCTAGACACTGTAGGCCGGTTTTTCTGAGTCTTTCCTCATAACTGGAATTCCACTATCTGTTTTGTCGCTCTTCTTTGTATCTTTTCTAGCATGTTTATGTCCCCTCTATAATAAGGACTCCACACCTGTACACAGTACTCCAATCTAGGTCTAACTAATGCTTTATACAGTTTGACTATCACTTCCTTGCTCCTATGTTTAATATTTCTTTTTATCATACCTAACATTACATTTGCCTTTTTCACTGCTACCTGAACTTGCTCACTCACTTTATCTGTATGATCTATCAAAATCCCTAGGTCCCTTTCCTTATCTATCTTTCTAATATTGTTCTCTCCCATTTTGTAATTATGTTCCATATTGGATTTACCCATGTGAAGGACTGTACATTTATCTACATTAAACTCCATTTGCCAGCTTACAGACCATTCTCGAATTTGATCTAAATCCGACCTCAATATATCCACTTCTACTTGTTCCTGTATCTACACCCGGTAAACCATACCTATATTATCAGGTTGGGGTAGTTTTCCAGGCACTTAAATAACATTTTCTAATTGTCTATAGCATTACTGCCATTTCAAATACAACTATAAGATGTCCCTAGAAAAATGCAATTCATTGATATAATATAACAACCATGTCTCTCCATTGATCCTCCTAAGTAAGATATAATATAACAACAATGTCTCTCCATTGACCCTCCTAAGAAAGATATAATATAACAACCATGTCTCTCCATTGACCCCCCTAAGAAAGATATAATATAACAACCATGTCTCTCCATTGACCCTCCTAAGAAAGATATAATATAACAACCATGTCTCTCCATTGACCCTCCTAAGAAAGATATTAATTTTTTGTGAATTAATTGTGCTTAAATATGCCAGCTCTTGGCAGCCCAATGCCATTCTTATACAGGTCTTCTTCAGTTGTTTCACTGCTCCGTACAGTGTGTTGGCAATTGTCGGCAGTGCTTGTAAGAATCTTTTCCTCATGTCCGCAAGCGCCTTGTACTCATTGAGCAGGTGTCGAACAGTTTCCAGGATTAGAGCAATACCTGGACGGGGCAGGTGCTGAGAATTGATGCGGTTTAAGTGGATATTGACTATAGTATATTCTGTTTGGAGCTGAAAGATGAGACTTTTATCTCTTCTATGTAATTTATTTATGCGATCGTTACTTATTGGCTGTAACATTTCACTAAATAGGCTGTGACCTGTTGTTCCCGTCACCCACATGTTCATCCAAAATATTCTGTCAGCCTCTTCGTTGCCAAGAATATTACAATGAAATGGAATCCACTGTATCAGAACTCTATTGCACCAGTGATATCGTTTATAGAGTGTCACTCTTAGTTAAAGACTCTGTGAAGTCTTAAACGTGTCTTTTGCCTGCCATGTGAACATTTGCCTTTCAGCATCTCCCCATAAAAGAATATTTTTGGCAGCTGATAGTCTAAATATCAGACATGCGGACTACATGATACGCACAACCTGTTAGTGCGTCCTGTATCAATCAACCAATCAAAGCCCATCGCTCCTCTCTGCGCATAGGCCATTGACAACATCCTGCCAGAGTGCATGGTCCTGAGCTGCTATTTCTGCCTCTCACATTCTCTTCTCCATGTATTTTTTCGCCTACCTCTCTCTCTGTTCTCTTGGGAATTCCATGTAAGAGCCTGTCTGGCTAAGTTGGACTGTGCCTTCCCTACCTATCCAGCCCCATTTTCTTCGCTCAATTTGTCATTTCAGTGGCTGTTGTTGGCTCCTTTCCCATAAGTCGTCATTCCTCACCATGTCCTACCACTTTATGTCCATTGTTCTTTCACCCTATCAAGTTTCTCTTGCATCTGGCTATGACTGACTAAAGTACCAGATCATCTGCGTAGTCCAGGTCCTCCAATTGTGACAAAAGTACCAGATCATCTGCGTAGTCCAGGTCCTCCAATTGTGACAACAGTATCCACTGAATACCAGTTCTTTTTCCTTCAATTGATGTCTTCATTATCTAATCTATAGACAACAAAAACAGGAAAGGTGAGAGCAGACATTCCTATCTCACCTCTCTGTGCACCCCCTGTTTGCAGGCAGCCAGTGTATAGTGACAAAAGTGTGTCGAAGACAACAGTGTATAGTGACAAAAGTGTGTCGAAGACAACAGTGTATAGTGACAAAAGTGTGTCGAAGACAACAGTGTATAGTGACAAAAGTGTGTCGAAGATAACAGTGTATGGTGACAAAAGTGTGTCGAAGACAACAGTGAAGAACTGGACAAAGATGTTTAAAAAAGGACGTGAGTTAACGAAAGATCTTCCGAGACCAGGTCAGGCTCATATTGTTGCGTTAACTCACGTCTTTCTTTAAACATCGTTGTCCAATTCTTCACTGTTGTCATCGACACACTTTTGTCACTTAACACTGCCTGCATTCTGCGATGAATGTCAACTGGTCGACATCCTTCAGCTGTTAGAAACCGAATCACCGCTCGCTGATCAACTCTGAACGGATTTTGTATCACATCCGCTATGTTTTCAATGGTCTGCTGTGAAAACTATGAGTCGGAGGATAATGAAATTTTGTAAACTTGAGGGTTCGTATGTGCTGTTTACACCAGAAGTGACGTGATCATGCTCATCATGTGTGTGTTCACTTGTTGCAGTCAGGTCCGGTTTCATTTGAACACGCCTCTTACAACCAGTCTCCGGACTGATCAGCCAAATGCTAACAATGATCTTTGCCTCCATTGGAATGTGTTTGTGTTTTAGTAACGGTGAGAGCTGATAGGAAACCGCATTAGCTTTGATCTTTGTCTCCATTGGAATGTGTTTGTGTTTTAGTAACGGTGAGAGCTGACAGGAAACCGCATTAGCTTTGATCTTCGTCTCCATTGGAATGTGTTTGTGTTTTAGTAACGGTGAGAGCTGATAGGAAACCGCATTAGCTTTGATCTTTGTCTCCATTGGAATGTGTTTGTGTTTTAGTAACGGTGACAGCTGATAGGAAACCGCATTAGCTTTGATCTTTGTCTCCATTGGAATGTGTTTGTGTTTTAGTAACGGTGAGAGCTGACAGGAAACCGCTTTAGCTTTGATCTTTGTCTCCATTGGAATGTGTTTGTGTTTTAGTAACGGTGAGAGCTGATAGGAAACCGCATTAGCTTTGATCTTTGTCTCCATTGGAATGTGTTTGTGTTTTAGTAACGGTGACAGCTGATAGGAAACCGCATTAGCTTTGATCTTTGTCTCCATTGGAATGTGTTTGTGTTTTAGTAACGGTGAGAGCTGACAGGAAACCGCATTAGCTTTGATCTTTGTCTCCATTGGAATGTGTTTGTGTTTTAGTAACGGTGAGAGCTGATAGGAAACCGCATTAGCTTTGATCTTTGTCTCCATTGGAATGTGTTTGTGTTTTAGTAACGGTGACAGCTGATAGGAAACCGCATTAGCTTTGATCTTTGTTTCCATTGGAATGTGTTTGTGTTTTAGTAACGGTGAGAGCTGACAGGAAACCGAATTAGCTTTGATCTTTGTCTCCATTGGAATGTGTTTGTGTTTTAGTAACGGTGAGAGCTGACAGGAAACCGAATTAGCTTTGATCTTTGTCTCCATTGGAATGTGTTTGTGTTTTAGTAACGGTGAGAGCTGATAGGAAACCGCATTAGCTTTGATCTTTGTCTCCATTGGAATGTGTTTGTGTTTTAGTAGCGGTGAGAGCTGATAGGAAACCGCATTAGCTTTGATCTTTGTCTCCATTGGAATGTGTTTGTGTTGTAGTAGTGGTGAGAGCTGATAGGAAACCGCATTAGCTTTGATCTTTGTCTCCATTGGAATGTGTTTGTGTTGTAGTAGTGGTGAGAGCTGATAGGAAACCTTATTAGCTTTGATCTTTGTCTCCATTGGAATGTGTTTGTGTTTTAGTAGCGGTGAGAGCTGACAGGTGGATTTGGAGAAAGCATTTGATAAAGTTCCTTGGGACAAACTCTGGGAGTGCCTGACAAGGAAGAACATCCCAGGACCCCTGATCTCTGCCATACAGAGTTTCTATAGAACATGCAGAAATTATGTGCGGACATCAAATTAAAAGTCAGGAGAGTTCAAGACCACTAGTGGAGTAAGACGGGGGGACATTCTATCTCCGTACCTTTTCATACTCCTCATGGATGAAGTCATCAAAGCCTGCAAGGAACGGACAAAAAAGTATGAAGTAGGGTACTGGAAGATAAGACCAAGTTACATATCGGAACTAGCATTTGCAGACGATGTGGCCCTGATCACGAAAACCGAAGCACATCTCCAGATCAACTTGCAGGTCTGGGAAGAAGAGTTGAAGAAGAGAGGAATGCACATCAGCAACTCCAAAACAAAAACCATGGTGATCGCCAGAGATGTAAAGAGACATCAGATAACTCTTGGAACACGAGCACTAGAGCAGGTCAGCAACTTTAAATATCTAGGAGTGGTAATAGACATCAGGGGAGGAATCAAAGAGGAGTTAACTGCACGAAGGGCAGCAGCAGGTAGACTGTTCCATGCAATAAACAGAGGTTTCCTCAGTAGAAGAGAAATAAGCAGGAAAACAAAGATGGATGTATACCGCTCGACCTATGTGCCTGTCCTGACATATGGATGTGAGTCATGGGCAATGACTACAGCCCAAGAAAGGCAATTACAAATTTCAGAAATGAGGTACCTAAGAAAGGCGGTTCAGGTGACGAAAAGGGACAAGATCCGTAACCAGACAATACGTAGCAATCTTGAAGTTCAACCCCTGCAGACACGAGTGGAGCAGTCCCAACTACAGTGGTTTGGCCATGTCTGTAGAATGGAAGAAGATCGGATACCAAAGCGGTCATGGGAGATCAAAAGTCAAGGACGCAGACCCCGAGGACGTCCGAAAGTACGTTGGGAAGACAACATACGACAGTCCCTAAGTGATAGAGGGATGGATTGGAAAGAGGCCAGGAAAAAGATGGCGGATAGAGCAGTGTGGCGTTCTCTTTGGCAAACCTCTACACTTCACGGTAGAAGAGGAGCGACTAAGTAAGTAAGGTAGAAGACTCTACACCTCACGGTAGAAGAGGAGCGACTAAGTAAGTAAGTAAGAGAGCTGACAGGAAACCGTATTAGCTTTGATCTTTATCTCCATTGGAATGTGTTTGTGGTTTAGTAACGGTGAGAGCTGATAGGAAACCGTATTAGTTTTCTGTATTCTTGATTCCACCTTTTGCCAATCTTTGTTCACTATTCTCCGTCCTACCCTGACAAGCTTTTCGTGCCCGCCCCCCCCCCCCCCCCCACCGAGTGTGAAATCCCCTCCTTTAATGTGCGGACACATGCATGACTAAGCTGTAACAGTCACTGCAGTAGTAATCCCAACCGTCGTAGCTGTAAGCATGACAGTATCACTTTCTAAGTTGTAGTGACGTTTGACAGCACACCGGTATACAGGGGGGGGGGATCTTCATTCCTCACTTTGTCCTGTCACAATGCCTG
Source organism: Ariolimax columbianus (assembly GCA_036924085.1). NCBI lineage: Eukaryota > Metazoa > Mollusca > Gastropoda > Stylommatophora > Arionidae > Ariolimax > Ariolimax columbianus. Next base: position 2,793,514 of record JAVGWX010000023.1, read on the forward strand.
TTATCCGTTGTAGATGCACATATATAAGGAAATAGAAATTGATGTATAATAATACTTACCTACGAGAGGAGTTCAAGTAAAACCGGGCCCATTTTTTGTAAGAATATTTTTTTCTTGAAGTAGTCAAAATGACATTTATTTTTCTATATAATCTCCTGTAATGTTTATGCACTTATTCCAGCTTGAAAAGCTTTAGCGTAGAAAGATTTGTCAATATGTCTGAATCAATCCGGGACAGCCTGTTTCACTTCGTCATCAGTACTAACATGCTAAAATTCTTTTAGGGTTTCAAAGAGGTGAAAATCACCTGGAGCGAAGTCTGGGCTGTAAGGTGGGTGTGGCAATACCTCCCAGCTGAGTTGCTACAGATGGTTAAAACCCATTCAGGTAGAACTAGAACAAAAAGTCTGGTTTGATTTGAAAGCACCTCACACTTACAGCTGGCCTGCAGCGAAACATACAGGCCTTGGAGATGAGATGTTTCTGATGACTTCTAATCATCACTTACAAAGACCGAGTTACATATGAGGAAATACAAGAAAGAATTTCAATAGTAATAGGGCCTTTTGAAGAACTCTTGGCAATGGTCAAAAGACGGAAACTCACTTGGTACAGCCAAATGAGATCAAACGGTCTTGCACATACGATCCTGTACGAAAAGTTGCAAGACAGACTACAACGCCATCTGTCTGATTCTTTCCCACAGTTCTGTATAAGTGACTTTATCATGTCATTTTATTCCCTCAATTCGGCAAAACGTCGATGAAAGTTTGGACCTTTTTAGTTCCACTTTTCTTTGTTCCCTGCGTCACAGAACCGTACAATAGGACGGACTTGACATTAGAGTTGTTCCCCACATCACAGAACCATACAATAGGATGGACTTGACATTAGAGTTGTTCCCCACATCACAGAACCGTACAATAGGACGGACTTGACATTAGAGTTGTTTCCTGCATCACAGAACCGTACAATAGGACGGACTTGACATTAGAGTTGTTTCCTGCATCACAGAACCATACAATAGGACGGACTTGACATTAGAGTTGTTCCCTACATCACAGAACCGTACAATAGGACGGACTTGACATTAGAGTTGTTTCCTGCATCACAGAACCGTACAATAGGACGGACTTGACATTAGAGTTGTTCCCCACATCACAGAACCGTACAATAGGACGGACTTGACATTAGAGTTGTTTCCTGCATCACAGAACCGTACAATAGGGCGGACTTGACATTAGTGTTGTTCCCCACATCACAGAACCGTACAATAGGACGGACTTGACATTAGTGTTGTTCCCCACATCACAGAGCCATACAATAGGACGGACTTGACATTGGTGTTGTTCCCCACATCACAGAACCGTACAATAGGACGGACTTGACATTAGTGTTGTTCCCCACATTACAGAGCCATACAATAGGACGGACTTGACATTAGAGTTGTTTCCTGCATCACAGAGCCATACAATAGGACGGACTTGACATTAGAGTTGTTTCCTGCATCACAGAACCGTACAATAGGGCGGACTTGACATTAGTGTTGTTCCCCACATCACAGAACCGTACAATAGGACGGACTTGACATTAGTGTTGTTCCCCACATCACAGAGCCATACAATAGGACGGACTTGACATTGGTGTTGTTCCCCACATCACAGAACCGTACAATAGGACGGACTTGACATTAGTGTTGTTCCCCACATTACAGAGCCATACAATAGGACGGACTTGACATTAGAGTTGTTTCCTGCATCACAGAGCCATACAATAGGACGGACTTGACATTAGAGTTGTTTCCTGCATCACAGAACCGTACAATAGGACGGACTTGACATTGGAGTTGAAGATCTGTATTTTTGTGGTGGCCGCATTAATTTTTTGTGGGACCCAGTGATCTCGAGGCAAGGTGTTCGCCTCGGGTACTGGAGGTCGTGGGTTCAAATCACGGCGGAGACCGGGATTCTTTCACATGGATCATCCGCTAACAATGTCTCCTAATCTCTGAGTAGTGAGAGGAGACACGTGGGTGCAGTGGCATGCACATTAAAAATCCCTTGGCAGTTGGAAATTGAAAAGAGTAGGCTAAACGGCTTTTCTCTGGCAAAATCTAAGTTGAAAATCTGCTCAAATTATTCTAGGGATTCTCGTCTCACTGAGAATATGTCGCAAAAAGGGAACTGTATGGCTATAACATCAGGTCTTGGTTATAAAGTTAGCAGAGCGACATAGATGGCGCCTGACAGGCTGCAGGTCTACCTTACTCTAATTTATGCATCCATCATCACCAGTCCCAAAAATAGGCGATCATATATTCCAGGGGCTACCAACCTTACGTTTGGAAACAAATACTGGGATTGACCTGGCAAGTCACCAAAATAATATTAAACATAGGAGGTGACACCTCCCCGCGACATCTAACGACACAAGTGGACTGAAAAACGGATAGATTCGTTAGATTTCCTAAAGCCTTTTTCACCGTCTGTATTCATAATTTAATATTTCTATCAGGACCTTCGACCTTGCCTATATTGCTACCGAGATGTATGAATGATTTTAACTATTTTACGCCGACTACCGAATTTAATATATGCATGTCGTCCTCCCTTCACCTCCTCCGCCCAATGTTATGTTGCGGTTTGGGATTTGTCAAAATGGAATGTTTAGATTAAGAGTACAGGAATGCAAGTAAACATAGGTCAGGCAAGCCAAATTAGTCTTTGGTTATTGACTCTGTTCAACTTGCCAGGTTGGATTATTGGAAGTGAAAGAAGACGCAGGCTATCATGTGTACGTAAGGTTTGGTGTTGTGCTTGCACATGTTGGTCACATGTATTTTACATTTGTCATTATTAAAGTGCATTATTATATGGGCAGCGGCGGGATTGTAGTGCGGGCTTCTGTTAGCAGGGGACAGAATCTGTGACCTGGTTGTGCAGACAGGTAGGGCACTCCAGAAATGAAAGCTTGAAACAGTGGACTCTGGAACCCAGTTTCACGCAACTCCTGGTTTCAAGGGAGGTGAGGAGACTGCGTACTTAGTCATATTGGAGACGGACTGAAACTCTGAGGTGTGGTGCACATTAACAAACAAGTTAGCTGCTGTCCAGCTGAAAAACATAATAAATGAACTAAATTTCTATACAAGACTCGGGACGAGGTAAGTACGAGGGGAAATATAATCTACAACCTGTGCTATCTCCAGTCAGGTCAGCTGACACTGTGACATGTGGTAGAAAGGAGAATGACATTGTAAAAATGGGAAATGACATTCTGACGTGGTGAAAAGGGGGGGGGGGTGTGACATGGGGGAAAATTAGGAGAATAATATTCTGACATGGGGGGAAATGGGAGATTGACATTCTGACATGGGGGGAAATGAGAGATTGACATTCTGGTGTATGGTGAAAAAAGGCTGAATTGACATTCTGACATGGGGGGGAAATGGGAGAACGACATTCTGACAAGGTGAAAAAGGGGAAATTACATTCTGACATATTGTGGAATTGGGTTCAGGGGACATTAATGGTTGAAGAGCCCCGCTTAAGAGAGTCAGTTTTATATATTTCTAGATATGTTTTGTTTTCTCAGCCACAAGATGGAGCCACTATTGAGATCTGCTTGTCTGTTGTTAATTATGCTGTTGGTGATGACGCTGGGCTCTGCAGTAGCCCCTAAAAAGGCTAACAGGAAGTCTAAGGCTGAAGGTACGAGGAATCAATAAATATAGCATTTAGCTACATCTGACAAAATATTTGTTTGTTCGTAGCTAATAGTTGTTTTAGCGTCACATATCTATGTATTTCTTGTTAACTACTATAGTGTAGAGGACTTTCCAACTCATAAGATTCAGGTAAAAATGAAGTTAAGCTCTACACCAGTTCATTGACTCTTTCCGTCTTGTCAGATGATAGTAAGTTGTGTATTGAAAAAAAGCATGTAATTACAGTCCATGACGGTAACGAATGTGACTCGTAAGACCAATCTGGGCAGAGAAGCGTCGTCCAGTGTGTGCAAGGAAAGTCAGGACGGTTTGGGGCATCGCATGGTGTGCCGTGTCTTCTCAAAGGACGAGTCTTTAGCCTATCAGCAATCAGTATCTCCTTTGTCTGAATTCCATGTTTAATCCTGCCCCTCTTTGTAACACGATCCATCGCGTCCTGTTCCCATGATTCCAAATCGATGCCTGCGTCATTCATATCCCGCTTGCATACATCCTTGTACCAAAGTAGTGGCTGGCCCCGAGACCTTTTCCCCAACTGTAATTCCCCATAGAGAAGATGTTTTGGTATTCTGCCATCATCCATCCTCCGAGTGTGCCCCAGCCAGCGGAGCCTTCGAAGACTAAGCATGAACAAGATTGTGACAGTGCCTGTTCTCTCCAACACCTCTCCGTTGGTGATCCTGTCTTGCCACCCAACCCCCAGGATTCTGTGCAGGCACCTCATGTGATAGCTGTTTAGCCGCCTCTCCTGGTGCATGTAGATAGACCATGTCTCACTGCCGTAAGGAAGGTTGCTGAGGACACAGGCCTGGTAAACAAGTGTTTTTGTTTTGACAGTGAGCTATTTGTTCTCCCAGACCATTTTTGTTAATCTGCTTATTGTTGTTGCTGCCTTGCCTATCCTGATATTGATCTCTTGGTCCAGGGATGGTTTATTATTGACTGAGGATCTCGAGTAAGTAAAGTCATCTACTACATCGAGAGCTTCATCATCAATTGAGATTACTGGTGATTTGTTTGCAGCCTGGACCATAACTTGTGTTTTCGTTTTGCTGATTGTTAACCCAAGCTCACAGCAGGTATCCGGACATGCAGATAGTAAGCTTTCCAGCTCCTCGTCTGAGTGAGTCGTAATTGCGGCATCATCCGCAAAGAGCAGTTCTCTCATCAGCACCCTGTTTATTTTGGTCTTGGCTTTCAGCCTTTGGGAATTGAATAAGCCACCATCTGTATGGGAATGAGGGTCACAGTTGACATGCTTCAAAAGGAGGGAGAAATATATTCCATAGAGTACCAGTACTGAAGGTCAAAATGGATAAAAACATGAGTAGATATGGCTCAGTTACTGCACCAAAACAAACAAAATGAAACCAACGTTACAGCCACAAGGCCTTCATAAGAGACAAATAACAAAATTAACAAAAACAATGAACATGACATCCAGTAGAAACAAAAGATGGGAGGCTGACGTATTCCTTTCTCCTGCTTTCTTTCATCTCTCTTTCTCTTATTATTGTTAGTTCATGAACCAATTTCTGCATCCTTATGAACGAATATGTCCCCATTTTGATATTTTTTTTGAATTAGCATGCAGGTACGACCGCACTGGTGATGAAAGCCCCTGTAACAGTACAAGCAACACCAGGATGGTTACAGTGAAGCTGAAGAAAGGCAATATTGCCACCTGCCAACCTACTAAGGTTGTAACTAAGCTTTGTCATGACACCACTTCAACTAAGAAACGAAAGGTTAAAGGTTAGTTGTTTGAACCTTTGTTCGTCAACGTACATGATTCTCGCTGTTTGCCCATTTCTTCTTTGGTCATCATCATCAGTCCTGTAACCTGATAGGTCATTGAGGCACCAATACTGCAGATTGTTGAATCAGTTCCCGTCACTCCTCTGGGTTTTGTGCCAGGATATCGAAACGTCTGGATGAGTTAACCTCAGTGGTGTGGTTGTCATTATTGTGTATTAAGAAGAGTTGAAGAAGAGAGGAATGCACATCAGCAACTCCAAAACAGAAACCATGGTGATCGCCAGAGATGTAAAGAGACATCAGATAACCCTGGAAACACGAGCACTGGAGCAGGTCAGCAACTTTAAATATCTAGGAGTGGTAATAGACAGCAGGGGAGGAATCAAAGAGGAGTTAACTGCACGAAGGGCAGCAGCAGGTAGACTGTTCCATGCAATAAACAGAGGTTTCCTCAGCAGAAGAGAAATAAGCAGGAAAACAAAGATGGATGTATACTGCTCGACCTATGTGCCTGTCCTGACATATGGATGTGAGTCATGGGCAATGACTACAGCCCAAGAAAGGCAATTACAAACTTCAGAAATGAGGTACCTAAAAAAAGGCGGTTCAGGTGACGAAAAGGGACAAGATCCGTAACCAGACAATACGTAGCAGTCTTGAAGTTCAACCCCTGCAGACACGAGTGGAGCAGTCCCAACTACAGTGGTTTGGCCGTGTCTGTAGAATGGAAGAAGATCGGATACCAAAACGGTCATGGGAGATCAAAAGTCAAGGACGCAGACCCCGAGGACGTCCCAAAGTAGGTTGGGAAGACAACATACGACAGTCCCTAAGTGATAGAGGGATGGATTGGAAAGAGGCCAGGAAAAAGACGGCGGATAGAGCAGTGTGGCGTTTTCTTTGGCAAACCTCTACACCTCACGGTAGATGAGGAGCGACTAAGTAAGTAAGTAAGAGAAGGCAGGCACATTTCTGACCCAAAGATCACATAAAACACGTTATCCTAGACGCATCTGTAGCTCTGCAATTGGAGACCCAACGATCACAGAAAAACATACATAAAACACGTTATCCTAGACGCATCTGTAGCACTGCAATTGGAGACCCAACGATCACAGAAAAACATACATAAAACACGTTATCCTAGACGCATCTGTAGCACTGCAATTGGAGACCCAACGATCACATAAAACACGTTATCCTAGACGAATCTGTAGCACTGCAATTGGAGACCCAACGATCACAGAAAAACATACATAAAACACGTTATCCTAGACGCATCTGTAGCACTGCAATTGGAGACCCAACGATCACAGAAAAACATACATAAAACACGGTAACCTAGACGCATCTGTAGCACTGCAATTGGAGACCCAACGATCACAGAAAAACACACATAAAACATGTTATCCTAGACGCATCTGTAGCACTGCAATTGGAGACCCAACAATCACAGAAAAACACACATGAGTCAGGAGGAATCAGATCAGAAGCCATGTTGGCGCTCACCAAGAATGACATTTCTTTGCTGCATCTTTGGCCGTGTTTGTTTTGACAGGTGATGTGGCAAACAAAAAAAACCAAACATCTGTCTTAAAATGACCTAAATATGCTTTATCAGTCAAAGAACCAAAACAGAAACCTTTAGTGCCAAAAATTGTTTAGAAGGGAAATAATAAAAGCAACCTGGATGGAGTTTAATATTTTATGTGTTAGCTCCCATTTAATACTAACACTGTGGATCATTTATTGTACAAAGCTCCTTCCATTACATTGTTAGACCATATTAATTAGCAAACACAGAGTTCTTTCAGCCATAAAATGCAAGTTGTTTTTTTTTTATTGTTCAAGATAAAATTCAGGGGTTTCTGTGGTAAAGTCGTATGCCGTGTTCAGATGGTCAGGGTTCGAATTCGAGCTGCGACGGTCGGTTCATGATGGCAATTTTCTCGGAGATTCCTGGGTTTATTGTTGGAGCTAAGGAGTTCGTGCTTTGTGCACTGCTCTCAGCAGGCAGGATACCGTTCTGTGGAGAGAGACCGAGCCATATGTGGAGACCGTTCTGTGGAGAGAGACAGCCATATGGGGAGACCGTTCTGTGGAGAGAGACCGAGCCATTTGGGGAGACCGTTCTGTGGAGAGAGACCGAGCCATATGTGGAGATCGTTCTGTGGAGAGAGACCGAGCCATATGGGGAGACCGTTCTGTGGAGAGAGACCGAGCCATTTGAGGAGACCGTTCTGTGGAGAGAAACCGAGCCATATGGGGAGACCGTTCTGTGGAGAGAGGCCGAGCCATTTGAGGAGACCGTTCTGTGGAGAGAGACCGAGCCATATGGGGAGACCGTTCTGTGGAGAGAGACCGAGCCATTTGGGGAGACCGTTCTGTGGAGAGAGACTGAGCCATTTGGGGAGACCTGTGGCAATGAAGTCGAGCCCTCACCTTTAACTGTTAAAATTGGAGAGTGTAGTCTAGTCGACAGTGAACTGGCATTACGACGTTCCACGTTTCCAGTTTATGGACAGATATAAAAAAGTCTGGACTGTGGTTCATGCCTGATACCACCACTCCTCCAGTCGACCTAGTTGTAAATGGGCACCTTAAGTATGAGTTGCGGAAGTTAAAAACAACAAGGAAGGGAACTGGCCACCCCACCTTACATAGGCTGCGGAACATTGCAGACTCAAGTACCACCTCTACAGAATTGGTCGCAGAGACACTGCCACGTGCGATTGTGGAGCACCCAAGCAAACACCAGAACATGTCCTGCAGCAGGACTGCCACACTTATACAGACCAAAGAGAGGCAGTCTGGCCGGGAAGCGACAATGCTCGAAAAGATGTGGGGGTCTGGCGAACACCTGAAACGCAGTCTCCTTCATGAACCTCACTAGGCTAGAAGCACAGCATCAGTTGATCGAAGAAGAAGAAGGTGAGGACTAATCAGTTAACGGCTATATTGAAACACAGAAGATAAAGTGGTTTGGCCATCTGGCAAGGGTGTAGTGTGCTCAACCTGCAGCGGGATCAATAACAGGATTCTGGACCACGATGAGGTCGACGCCAGCATCAATCCTCCCACCTGGCACACAACTAGCACAAACCAGAAGTTTACACACACAACCTCTTTGCGGCACTGCAGGACAGGAACAGTAGGACGAAAGAAGAAGATAAATTGATCGACGTCACAATGGTGTCTATTTCATGTTCTCGTCACATTTAGTCATCAACACACACCTTTATTGCTCTTCCCTACCAGGGTGCCGGTACGAGAGAAAGGGTTCCGAGTGGACTGATTGTGACACCAGTATTAATCAGATGTCAAAGGTCATGAACCTCAAGAACGGATCCAGTCCCCATTGTCCGCCGACCAGCACTAAAACAAAGTCTTGTGGAAGTAACAACAAAAAAGAATCTCAGAGACCCCGAAAAGGTTTGCTTTTCTCTTCTTTTTCACTCATGGGACCCCTACTGGGATCGAAGATGCTGTTTGTGTATTTGTTTCCAATGCCCACAATGAGTAGGATTACTCTTTTGTGCGCCCTGAAAAGGACGTTAAGTGGCGGGTTGCAGTAGCATTCCTCACATCCTGAGCGTGCTGATGAAGGTGGCCCGGGATCCTCCGAGTGGTTGTGCTATGCTTGGCTTCATCTGCGTGCCGCTCACTACTCAGGGGATCACATCGATCCCTCACCTCATTAGCCAGGCTGCCATAAAAACAACCCGTTTCCAGGGAGGTCTACTAGGAAGCTAACATGTCAGATCAGTATATTTTGCCTGACCAGACGTTAGCCTTTAGCGCACTATGGTCTAGACCAGCTCGACCTACAAAATCGAAATTTAAAAAATATTTTTTTTTTTGCATGGAGACCCTACCCATAGCCATTTTTTAAAAATGCTGAATACACTACATCCATCTACACACGATGTTTTGCTGGTAAAAGTATCGTATGTTAGATTACAAATGGATTTTGGACAATTTTTATTCTTATACGCTGTTTGGACCCAGCCGACTTTTTGCGAATGGTGAAGTAGGTTGTTGGGAAAGATCTTTATCGAGTAGATCTGTTTGTTTAGATGAAAGAACTACGTTTGAATTGGAAACTAACAGTTGTGTTGATATTGTAAACACAGTATCGATACATTGTTGTGGTTTCCATGTATTTCTATCGGCGCGACTAGGCCTAGCGGCCGAGTCCAAATTTTTTTCGGCTTTTCCATAAATTTTCATCTTTTGTATCTCATAAACTAACAAACACACAACAAAAACAATAACACCCACAAGTTCTTTATTCAATTGTGTCTCTACAAACAAACAGAAAAGTTACAAATTTTGAAAGTCCACTATGAAAGCGAGTTGTAAATTTTTCTTTAAAAATGATATGGCGTGCCAAAGGTTAGTCTTCCTCCCCGGTGAATGAGCGGATAGCAGTCAGCGACTCATAGCTGACTGCTCGCTTCAGGGTCAGCTGACCAAGATCCTATTCCACCTCCAATTACCTGTCCTGGAAACAGACTGCACCGATGTAGTCTGGGTAAGAGAATAGGGGTCATGGCAGGAAGGCAAACTCAGTTTCTAAAAATTCGGCTGATACCAGATGTGTTGGGCCGAAGGGTTGTAAACTATGACATAAAGTCTAGTTTAGTGTAGTCTAGTTTAGTATAGTGTAGTTTAGTCAAGTCTAGTTTAGTGTAGTTTAGTGTAGTTTAGTCTAGTATAATCTAGTTTAGTGTAGTTTAGTCTAGTTTAGTGTAGTTTAGTCTAGTTTAGTATAGTCTAGTTTAGTATAGTCTAGTTTAGTGTAGTCTAGTTTAGTGTAGTTTAGACTAGTCTAGTTTAGTCTAGTATAGTACAGTTTAGTGTAGTCTAGTTTAGTTTAGTCTAGTGTAGTTTAGTCTAGTATAATCTAGTTTAGTGTAGTTTAGTCTAGTGTAGTTTAGTCTAGTATAGTCTAGTTTAGTGTAGTTTAGTATAGTTTAGTTTAGTGTAGTATAGTCTAGTTTAGTGTAGTCTAGTTTAGTGTAGTCTAGTATAGTCAAGTTTAGTTTAGTATAGTCTAGTTTAGTGTAGTCTAGTTTAGTGTAGTTTAGACTAGTATAGTCTAGTTTAGTGTAGTTTAGTCTAGTATAGTACAGTTTAGTGTAGTCTAGTGTAGTTTAGTCTAGTATAATCTAGTTTAGTGTAGTTTAGTATAGTTTAGTGTAGTATAGTCTAGTTTAGTGTAGTCTAGTTTAGTGTAGTCAAGTTTAGTTTAGTATAGTCTAGTTTGGTCAAGTCTAGTTTAGTATAGTTTAGTATAGTCTAGTTTAGTGTAGTTTAGTCTAGTATAGTTTAGTGTAGTTTAGTGTAGTCTAGTTTAGTGTAGTCTAGTTTAGTGTAGTTTAGTTTAGTAGAAGAATCAAAGTCATTGCACACAGTTTAACCCATAAGTGCTCTGTTCTCAATATTTTGAGAGAATCTCAGCACAATGGACGGAACTCCGGTCCACCAGCCCGCATCCTGTAATAGATAGGCTAGATTTTTGACATAATTTAGAATTTTGCAGGGGCGTCTGCCGTTAAGCCTACTCTTTTCTATTTCCAACTGCAGAGGGATTTATTAACGTGGGTGTCCGATCTCTACTACCCAGAGATCTGAGAAGATACCAGATAGTCCACGTGAATAGATAGATGTAATCCTACAGCTAATCCTACAGCTCCTGAGCAAGCCTGCTCTTGGCAGCCCAATGCCATTCCTATAGCAAAGTGCATGGTTATGACAACTGGCAATCACAAAATGAACAGAATAGGTCTGTCTTTACACTGAAAAAGTGATGGTATAAGCGTATCCTCTTCTTCGGCATTCATCGTGAAAAGGACACAGTGTCGTAGTTTACAGCGTGGCTGCTGGCGAAGACGGATGTGTCGGACCGAAAGGTGCAAATATCGCAGTCAAGCTGTAAACTAGCGACACAACGCATTCCGCTCTCTGGACTACATCCTACTACTTACAAAGCTCTGTTCAGGGCTTGGTAGCGGGAGATTGAGAACGAACGCAGAAGAAGAAGAACAGCGTGGCTGCGATATCTTTTGGTCCGACACATCCGATTTTAGCACAGCATTTTTGAGACAGGATTTGTCTTCCTTTTTCGATCCCTAATCTATTAGTCTTCCGAGGCTGCCACTTGTGGTTGGAATCAGGTCAGTAATGGGTCGCTGACCCTGATGCAAGCAGTCGGCTAGGAGTTGCTGCTGCCACTTTGACCCCGGATAAGTGTATCCATGTTAGTGGGAATTATGTTGAGAAATAAGGGACAACGAAAGTTTTCAAGTTCGTATCTCATGTTCGTAGTCGACCTGTATTTCTACAAGGGCAGATGGTCTCTGTGCAGGTCCCAGCTCTGGTATGAGCCGGGAGGAGGGTTACCTGCTTAGCGGAATAGGCTTGTACAGCTTAATACTTTGCTGCGATGGGACAAGCGCTTACTGGTGGTGCTTAACCGATGTCCGAGTCCATCTTAATAGACTCAAACACTAGAGCAAGCTAAACCTGTCGCCTGCTAGGCGCCATCTATGCTGCTCTAAACAAACCACCTAACCATGGCCGGTGTTGTGCCATGTCACACAGTTAGTCGCCTCTTACGACATACTATCTGCGAGGCAGTCTTGTCCTTGTCACACACAAAGACCCCAGCAGACCGCTCATGTAGCTTTTTTTTTTTTTTTTTTTTTTTTTTTAAATAGACATACCAACGAGGAAATCCGAAATAGAATTACAACGGCAATAGGGCCTTTCGAAGACCTCCTGGCAACTGTGAAAAGAAGGAAACTCGCTAGGTACGGTCACATATCGAGATCAAATGGTCTTGCAAACACAATCCTTCTCGGGAAGGTGCATGGCAGACGACGAAGAGGCCGGCCCAAAAAGAGATGGGAGGACAACATAAAAGAATGGACCAGTCTCCGACCAGAAGAGTCACAGGCAGCGGCATCTGACAGAGAGGGATGGCGTGGAGTTGTGAGGATGTCTTCATGTGTGCCCCAACGACCTCACCGGTTACGGGATGACCTGATCTGAAATAGACATCTATGGCCTATTTACTGACCTTTCTTTTCCTTTAAAAGCAAAAATGGTGCTTCTATCCAGGAAAGAGGGATTGATTCGAGTGTGTCTCGAAGAGAACGTCTATCAGACCCTTCTGGGACTTTTTCCAGATTGTGTGTACAAGAAGCAGCCCTGGTCAGGATGTGATCTGGCCACCAAGACCAGGCAGAGAGAGATGGTGCTGGTCAAGGGAGAGCGTTCAGTCTGCCTGCCAAAGAAGATTGTTACCAAAGTTTGCAAGAAAGGTTTTGCCAGTTTCTCATTCTTTTTCATATCTTTCGTCGTTGTGTTCTTTTTCTTCTTTTTTTAAAAAAATCCCTTTTTTTCCCCAATATTTGTTTTCCTCTTCATCTCTCGTTTTTTTCTTCCGTTCTTTAGTTTTTTTTTCTCCCTCTCTTCTTTTGTATTTTCTTCCCCTCCTGTTTTTTTTTTCTTCCTCTTGTATTTTCTTCCTACCTTCTTTTGTAATTTTCTACCTCCCTTTTGTTATTTTCTTCCCCTCTTTTGTTTGTTTCTTCCTCTTGTATTTTCTTCCTCTTGTATTTCCTCTTGTTTTTTCTTCCACTTTAAAAAAATATTCCTTCCTATTTATTGTAATGGAAGCTGGGCTTCATGATCGTATAACTGATTAATTATTTGACATGTTAGTGAGGGTCAGGCAAAGTATACTGGACAAGACCCTCACCTTGACTTCCTCTTACCACAGTGGTCCGCCGGGGTCTTTGTTTATGACGAACACAAAAATAGCACCACTGCCTCACAGAAAGCATACCGTAAGAGGCGGCTAACCGTGTGACATGGCATAACACCAGCCATGGTTAGGTGGTTTGTTACGAGCAGCATAGATGGCGCCTAACAGGCTACAGGTCTACTTTGCTCTAGTGTTTGAGTCTATTAGGATGGACGTGCACATCGGTTAACCACCCTTCAAGAAACTGGTTGTATACAGACTCTGCTGAGTCTTCTAAACCAGTATAAAGACGTTAAGTTAGCCCTTCCTGGAAATTGACTGTTTTCATGGCAGCTTGGCTAACAAGGTGAGGGATCAATGTGATCCCTGTAGTAGTGAACAACACGCAGATGAAGCCAAGCACAACTGCCGGGAGGACCAAGATCCACCTACATCAGCATGCTCGGGATGTGTGGAAAGCTACGACAACTCGCCACTAAACATCTTCTTTAGGGCACACAAAAGAGTAATCCTACTCATTGTTGTCATTCCACGACAACATCACCACCATGTAAGCACCACTGCTACTGCAAAGAAACGGCTTAAGGATTCCCTAAAAGCTGGCTGCAGAAAACCAAATGAAGTGTTAGACCTATACTGCGAAATCTGGAGTGACAAGCACATGATGATGATATATTCTTATGTGTTCATAGGGACGATGAGGCTAACGTCTGGTCAAGCAAAACACACTGACCAGAGAATGTTAGCCAGGGTCAGGAGATATATACTGGCCAAGACCCACACCTGACGGGACGATGAGGCTAACGTCTGGTCAGGTAAAACACACTGACCAGAGAATGTTAGCCAGGGTCAGGAGATATATACTGGCCAAGACCCACACCTGACGGGACGATGAGGCTAACGTCTGGTCAGGTAAAACACACTGACCAGAGAATGTTAGCCAGGGTCAGGAGATATATACTGGCCAAGACCCACACCTGACGGGACGATGAGGCTAACGTCTGGTCAGGTAAAACACACTGACCAGAGAATGTTAGCCAGGGTCAGGAGATATATACTGGCCAAGACCCACACCTGACGGGACGATGAGGCTAACGTCTGGTCAAGCAAAACACACTGACCAGAGAATGTTAGCTAGGGTCAGGAGATATATACTGGCCAAGACCCTCACCTGACAGGACGGTGAGGCTAGCGTCTGGTCAAGCAAAACACACTGACCAGAGAATGTTAGCCAGGGTCAGGAGATATATACTGGCCAAGATCCTCACCTGACCTCCTCGTTGGTCGTCCTGGAAACGGGCTGTTGTCGAGGACAACAGTCTGGCTAACAAGGTGAGGTTCGACGTGATCTCTGTAGTAGTGAGTGACACGTAGATGAAGCCAAGCACAGCAAAACCGCCTGGAGGACCTCTGTCCACCTTTATCAGCACGGTCGTGGGATCAAGATGCTGAGCATCGCATAAGCTGCAGTGGTCAGCGACCCATAGCTGACTGCTAGCTAGAGGGCCAGTGAACCAGAGGTGCCAAGACCCTTCTACACCTCCACGCGGTGATCCTGGATAACAGGCTGCAGCAGGGCAGACTGGCTAAGGAGAATTAATCGAAGAGGGAATGCTAACCCGGTACTCAAAAAATGCTTGTGGAAGTCAGATGTGTGGGACCGAAAGGTGCAAATATTGCAGTCGAACTGTAAACTACGACATAACACATTCCGTTCTCTGGGCTACATTCTGCTACTTCAGCCCTTTCAGTGTTTGGTAGCGGGAGATTGAGAACGAATCAAGCCAAGCACGCTCATGATGTGAGGAAAGCTACTGCAACCCGTCACTTAACGCCCTTTTCATGGCACTCGTTAGAGTAACCTACTCATGGGCATTGGAAACAACAACAACATATGCATTCATCCTGGAAAGGATATCTGGGACTTAACTTAACATCTTTGTACTGGTTTAGAAGACTCTACAGAGATTAGATTTCTAACTTGAAATCTGTTCGGGCAGTGGCCCATGTCAACTCAACCCTGTCTCTCGCCCCACAGCTCGTCCTGCCACTGCATCAGCTCTTTGGTTGCCCCAGATGCCTGCATGTCCCAGGCAGTAGATCCATATGACACCTTGTACACTAGAGCTGCTCAGGAGAGAGAGATGCCCAACATATGAGTCGCTGGCTCCTGTCAGTTGATTCCTTGCTGAATCTTCTGCTCCACGATGATAATAAGTATAGATACATCTTTTCTACTTGCAGAGTGTCGCTACACAAGGGGGGAGTGGGGCCTGTGTAGCCCAGCAACTAATCTGCGGCAGCGACCTTTGACCCCTAAACGAGATCAACCAATCCAGTGTGCAGCAGCGACTGTAGAAACCAGGCCATGCCGTAACCGGGCAGCGGAACTGGTTGCAGCCAAGTCGAACAGTAAGTTAGTGCTGTCATCATTATGGTGGTCGCCTCTCAAAGCAATGGGTGGAAATGATGGGAAATCACAGCTCATAAGTTTCAAGTGGCTCCTGGTCTCAAGGGAGCTGGTAGCAGAGTGCCTGCATACTAAGTTACCTCCAGTGTCTTGACTTATGTCTTGCCACGGGTCTAAGGTAGCTCGGGACCAGAGAGTGAGGCTGACTGGCGCAGTTTCTTCGTGACTATAATCCAAATACAACGCAAGTTACATTATCAAGACAAAACCGCCTGATGTCGCATCCTCGCTTGGGATGGGTGAATAACTCCAATATAGAGATCAATATCCTAAGCTGTAGCGGCCAGCGACCCAGAGCTGCCAAGATGATTTCAACATCTCCACGTGGTGATCCTGGATAACAGGGCACTCCGGAGGGAAGACTTGTCTTTGCAGACACCTCGACATTATGGATGAGACCGGACCACCGAATACCGAAGATGCGCTTCTGGTTGAGCATATGAAAGGCATCGAGAATCAATCATATTTCCAATATCCTTTTCTTCTATGTCCCAGACACATATTCACATATAATCCAGATCATCCTTCTAGTATCCACATTTTTTTTATTAAGTCACAAACATTTTACTGACCCATTTTTAGGTAGACCAGTTGTCTTGTAAATTCATGAAATCGGCACTGATAGTGTTCCTAACCAGATCGGCATATCTGTAAGTTTCCACTACAAACGTATTTATAACATCTACATAAACAAACTTAACAGACCTGCCTCAGAAAAATCTGTTGCAACAAATCAAATTCTTCACAACCAATAATGGAATAACCTTCTAAATTTATGTGAATCAGAGAAATAAATCAGAATAAAATTGTTCGAGGTCAATCAAGCGATCTTCTTGTTCTCAAGATGGGTGGAAGTGGCCTCATTTTTAATTCAGTCGTTTTTATAGCAAAAACCGGTGTTAACACCGCGGATACACCGGTGATTATACAAAGACAATGCCGTAGGTGAATTTTTTTCAGCAATGGTTCGGTAAAAAGAGGAGCTCGTGACCGAATGGTTTCAATGCGAGCTTGCATACAACGGGGCAGTGGGTCGAATCCTCGGTAAGATATACTTGGTTTTTCTGTTGGGGGTGAAATAAACAAACATAGCCAACACCCGATGCGGTGGCGACGTAGCCTGTAGTCCTGACTTGAAAACACCTTTAGTACCCCAATAACAGAAATACAGTTGTGCAACAACCAGTTCAATCCAGATACGTGATCATTGGTCTGAAATAAATTAATTTTTCTGGTTCTTGCGTCCACATTTCGTCTGTCGGACAAGTCTATTTTAACACAATCAAAAGATGTGTAAATATTGGATTACTGATCCACAGAATGTAGATGTTGGATTACTGATCCACAGAATGTAAAGGTTGAATTACTGATCCACAGAATGTAAATGTTGGATTACTGATCCAGAGAATGTAAATGTTGGATTACTGATCCAGAGAATGTAAATATTGGATTACTGATCCAGAGAATGTAAATATTGGATTACTGATCCACAGAATGTAAATGTTGGATTACTGATCCAGAGAATGTAAATGTTGGATTACTGATCCAGAGAATGTAAATATTGGATTACTGATCCAGAGTGTAAATATTGGATTACTGATCCAGAGAATGTAAATTTTGAATTACTGATCCAGAGAATGTAAATATTGGATTACTGATCCAGAGAATGTAAATGTTGGATTACTGATCCACAGAATGTAATTGTTGGATTACTGATCCACAGAATGTAAATGTTGGATTACTGATCCACAGAATTTAAATGTTGGATTACTGATCCACAGAATGTAATTGTTGGATTACTGATCCACAGAATGTAAATATTGGATTACTGATCTACAGAATGTAAATATTGGATTATTGATCCACAGAATGCAAATATTGGATTACTGATCCACAGAATGTAGATATTGGATTACTGATCCACAGAATGTAGATATCGAATTACTGATCCACAGAATGTAGATATCGGATTACTGGTCCACAGAATGTAGATATCGGATTACTGATCCACAGAATGTAAATATTGGATTACTGATCCACAGAAGGTAAATATTGGATTATTGATCCACAGAATGTAAATATTGGATTACTGATCCACAGAATGTAAATATTGGATTACTGATCCACAGAATGTAAATATTGGATTACTGATCCACAGAATGTAAATATTGGATTACTGATCCACAGAATGTAAATATTGAATTACTGATCCACAGAATGTAAATATTGGATTACTGATCCACAGAATGTAAATATCGGATTACTGATCCACAGAATGTAGATACAACATGAGTGAGTGGAGCCCCTGTGACCTTCGGAGCAACACCATGACCCAGTGGATGACCTTGAAAAGTGGTGACCCAAATGTGTGTCAGAGATCCAAGAAACTGACAAAGAAATGCAGAACTGGTAAGCCAGATTTGTCAAGTTGTCCCAATAGTTAGTTAGTTTTCTTCCCACTTGTGCCGTTGAGATTCGTGGGGAGCTTTTAAGTTGTCTGTTCTGCGCCAAGTGTGTTGTGTCGGTCAATGTGAGCCTTGTCGCTGCACAATCATTCGAATGTCATCGATCCACCTGCCTCACGGCCACCCCGTTACCCTGTAGCCAGATCTACCAGCATTGTAAGCCATCAGTGGAAGTTGATGCGGGTCCATTCTCATGAGATGACCAAACCAACACACTTTCTGCCTGGGAATGTATTCGGCAGAAGCGGTAGTCTCGACCATACTGCGAATGTCGCTGTTCCGCATTCTGTCTTTCCTGGTAACACCGATAACCTTCACAATACAAACGATCTTTTTCGCTTCGCTGAACCTTTTGAAGATCTGTTCACAACTATCAAAAGACGAAAGATGGCCTGGTGCGGGCACGTCGCGAGGTCCAACGGAATTCCCAACTCGATACTCTTTGGATCCGTACCGGGACATAGAGGGCGAGGACGTCCAAGGAAGAGATGGGTGGACAACATCACTGAGTGGTCAGGCCTTCGTCCCAGTGAGATACGTCAGGCGGCGACAGACAGAGAGAGCTGGCGTGGGATTTTCATGTGTGCCCCAACGACCTGATAGGTTACGGGATGAACTGAACTGAACCTGTTTTGCCATTCAGCGTCAGGTTATGAAGAGATCTCTAGAACGAGCCCGTCTGTGTGCTTCGTGCACAGTGGCATTTACAGACGTAGATATTTCCGTAAGCCAACTTTTTTCGTGGTCGACCTTTAGCTGTGAATTCGTTGTATCTAAATAGCATTGCTTGGGGGGGGGGGGGGGGGGGGGGGGTGTAGTGTCTTGTTACGTGGCCAAACTATTTTAGTTGCTGTCTTTTGATGTAGTCTAATACTGGTGTTGTTCCCACTAGTCACCTGATGTCATCGTCTCTGATCATGTCTCTCCATGTTACACCAAATATTTTTCTCAGGCGTTTCGTTTATGCAGTTACGATTTGTCGTTTGTCATTTGATGTTGTTGTCCCGCAGCTGCCGAGCGAGCCTGCTCTTGACAGCCCAATGCCCTTCTTGTACAGGTCTTCGTCAGTTGTGTCACTGCTTTGCAATTTCAGAGCGGAGGCAGAGGCACTGAGGGTGGCAGTGGAAGTAATGGTGACAGGTAAAAGGAATGAAAGCCATATAGTCCTGCTTACAGATGCCCTGTCCGTGGTTACAGCACTAAAAAGCCAGAAAAATACTGAACTTAATGATTTAAGAGCAGTACTCTGTCAACTATGCCAGCAGTCCGCACCAAAAAGAGTAGTGGTGCAGTGGGTTCCATCTCACTGCAACATCCAAGGCAACGAGGAGGCAGACAGACTGGCAAAAGAAGGTGCAAGACTACCACAACCAGACCCTAGTGTGACCTACGAAGAGTCGAAACGGCTTATTAGAGCCAGATACATGACCAAATGGGAAACAGAACATACTGGTTACACAAAAAACGATGCCTATTACCAGTTGAACAGAAGCGAGCAGGTCGTGGTCTTCAGACTTCGCACTGGCCACAATAGACTAAGGTACCACCTATTCAACAAATTGAAGATAGGTGGCACTGACGAATGCCCGTGTGGTACGGGAAAATAACCGCTGAGCATTTGCTGCAAAACTGCCCGACATACGAGGATCAGAGAGAGCAGATGTGGCCATCACCAGTGGCAACACTAGACAAGCTCTATGGCAGTGTCGACAGCCTCAGGATGACCGCTGCTTTTTTCGAAAAAATAAAGGTTGACGTCTGACAGCGTACGATGAAGAAGAAGAAGAAGTTTCACTGCTTCTTATAGTGTGTTGGTAATTGTCGGCAGTGCTTGTAAGAATCTTTTCCTCATGTCCGCAAGCGCCTTGCATTAGATGCCGAACTGTTTCATCAGGATTCCGTATCACACCAGCCATGTTTACAACGGCCTGCTGAGGTAACTATGAGTCGGAGGTTAATGAAATTTTGCAAACTTGACTGTTTATATGTGCTGTTTACATCAGAAGTGACGTCATCATACACACCGTACTTATGTTCACTTGGTGCAGCTAGGTTCGGATTCAATTTGAACACGCCTCGTAGATTGGGTAGATTTTTAGTATAATTTGCCCTATCAGCGGACGTTAAGCCTACACTTTTGTATTGCAACTGTCGAGGGATTTTTAACATGTGCGACCACTGCACATGAGCGTCCGATCTCTACCACTCAGAGATCTGGCGAAATACAAGAAAGTCCACATGAAAAAAAAACCCAGTCTCCATTGTGATGTGAACCCGCGACTTCCACCACCCAAGGCCGACGTCTTACCTTGAGACCACTCAGTCCCCAATTTCCTTTGCATCTGCTTATGTCCTATACTTCACTCGCCTTATTTCTCTATTTCCCAAGGCGGTGTGCATTGCAATGTGTTTTTAGTTTGCGCCTGCCGGCCTAGTGCATCCGACTTTGGCATGCATTTTATGTAAGAATCTGCTTGATCCTGCATTTTCTAAGGGTTTGCTTCCCCAGGGTAACGGCCGTGCTGTGATGAGGAGCAAACCCAGCACCTTCGGTTGGTGAGCCGTGTCACTTAACCATTAGGGCATGTCAGAGACATTGGGAAAATGCATGTCTTAGCAGAGACATTGGACCTAGGACTGTCTTAGCAGAGAGATTTGACGGAGGCCTGTCTTAGCAGAGACATTTGACGGAGGTCTGTCTTAGCAGAGAGATTTGACGGAGGCCTGTCTTAGCAGAGACATTTGATGGAGGCCTGTCTTAGCAGAGACATTTGACGGAGGCCTGTCTTAGCAGAGACATTTGATGGAGGCCTTTTTCTTCTTAGTTCGTTCTCAATCTCCCGCTACCAAACCCTGAAAGGGCTTAAGTAGCAGAATGTAGTCCAGAGAACGGAATGCGTTGTGTCGTAGTTTACAGCTTGACTGCGATATTTGCACCTTTCGGTCCAACACATCCGACTTCAGCAAGCATTTTTTTAGTACTGGGTTAGCATTCCCTCTTCGATCCCTTCTCCTTAGCCAGTCTGCCCTGCTGCAGCCTGTTATCCAGGATCACCGCGTGGAGGTGTAGAAGGGTCTTGGCAGCTCTGGTTCGCTGGCCCTGACGCTAGCAGTCAGCTATGGGTCGCTGACCACTGCAGCTCATGCGCTGCTCGGCATCTTGATCCCGGACGGAGGCCTGTCTTAGCAGAGACATTGGACGGAGGCCTGTCTTAGCAGAGACATTGGACGGAGGCCTGTCTTAGCAGAGACCTCCACATTGCAGATGTAGCCATGCCGTTGGAAACATTTCACTCAGGGTGAAAGATTACAAACACAGCATATGATTGTGCATGCCACAAATAGTGGTTAAGGAGAGTGGTGTATGGAACTCGCAACCTCACCCTAAAAAAGTGCTTCTGAAACCACATCACATAAATATTTTGAGACAGTCTTCCTGCAAGGAGGCCACCAGTAGTGGTACTCTAATGCTCCTTGGGCAACAATAAAAGACTGTCATCTCTGACTATTTCAGCTTGCAAGTTCCGTCGTGGCGAGTGGTCTGAATGTGTCTTGCATACTCATCTGACGACACGAGTGGACACGCTCGTCAAGGGAAGCCACAGAGAGTGCGACCTCACAAGGGAGATCACCAAAAAGTGCAAGAGAGGTAACTTTTGCTGTTTTGTTGCAGTTAGACGGGAGCGAAGAGTAGCCAGGGCTAGGTGAAACATTCTAACCAAGAAGAACCCCTCACATCTTTGATCGAGCTCCTGGAAACAGGATGTGTCATAGCAGTTGTTCAGCCTCATTTCTTGATCAACTGACGCTGTGCTTCTAGTCTGGTAAGGTTAATGAAGGAGACTGTGTTTCAGATCTTCGCTGGTCCCCCACAGCTTTTCGAGCATGGTCGCTCCCCCAGGCTAGACCGCCTCTCTTTGGTCTGTATAGGTAGGGCAGCCCTGCGGGATACGTTCTGGTGGTTGCTTAGGTGCTCCACAATCGCACGTGGTGGTGTCTCTGAGACCCATTCTGTGGAGGTGGGCCTTGAGTCTACAATGTCCCGTTCTGAGTCTGAAGATCTTTGTCTGCCCATCTCTGCCAAGTTTGTCTATGCTGTCATTTTCTGGTTTGAATTTTTTGTGCTGATCTCTCCATTCTGTCCTCATGGATCGTTTGGCTTGGCTTGGCTTCGTTCGTTCTCAATCTAGCGCTACCAAACCCTGAAAGGGCTTAAGTAGCAGAATGTAGTCCAGAGAACGGAATGCGTTGTGCCGTAGTTTATAGCTTGACTGCGATATTTGCACCTTTCGGTCCAACACATCTGACTTCAGCAAGCATTTTTTGAGTACCGGGTTAGCATTCCTTCTTCGATCCCTTCTCCTTAGCCAGTCTGCCCTGCTGCAGTCTGTTATCCAGGATCACCGCGTGGAGGTGTAGAAGGGTCTTGGCAGCTATGGTTCGCTGGCCCTGACGCTAGTAGTCAGCTATGGGTCGCTGCTCAGCATCTTGATCCCTTATGGATCGTTTGATGAGTATATTGTCTTCTTTATAGTTCTGTGTGTGGGGAATCTGTGTCCCGCCACTTTCGGCTTTTGCGAGCTCTTCTACTTTCTCGTTTCCAGGGATCCCACAGTGGGTCCGAAATCCACTGTAAGACTAGATCTGTGTGTTTTTTTAGACTGCTATCCTATGTTGAATTTTACAGTCGGCCAGTAAGATGGGGGATTGATGCAGTAAACCCCATAGTGGTGTGCTTACTGAGGTGCCCTCACATTACACTACAGCCAGGAGGGCATGTTTTAGTTTATACTGTTTCAGTTTTAGCTTGCCTTGTCTACGTGTTTAAATATGTCTGTTTTATGGGTTGTATTTTGTGTTTTTTTTTTGTTTGTCCTTCTGCAAAGTTTGCATTGTTTGCACGTAATGGGCCATTTCTTCCAAACTGATATGTTTACTTTTGATAAGGGTGCGACTTTGCTGTTTAGAGGATCCAAACCCAGCAATCTTGGGTTATTAGATAGTTTGCCACCCTGCCCCCTGTGCATAATGTCATTACCTGTAGTTGATATCTGTGGTTATGTGATAGGAACAAGTTCATATGTGTGGTTTGTGATAGGAACAAGTTATATGTGTGGTTTGTGATAGGAACAAGTTTATATGTGTGGTTATGTGATAGGAACAAGTTCATATGTGTGGTTTGTGGTAGGAACAAGTTGATATGTGTGGTTTGTGATAGGAACAAGTTCATATGTGTGGTTTGTGATAGGAACAAGTTTATATGTGTGGTTTGTGGTAGGAACAAGTTGATATGTGTGGTTTGTGATAGGAACAAGTTGATATGTGTGGTTTGTGATAGGAACAAGTTCATATGTGTGGTTTGTGATAGGAACAAGTTTATATGTGTGGTTTGTGGTAGGAGCAAGTTGATATGTGTGGTTTGTGATAGGAACAAGTTATATGTGTGGTTATGTGGTAGGAAGAAGTTGATATGTAGTTATGTGATAGGGACAAGTTTATATGTTGATTTTTCTCATTTGTCCGCACAGTATGCAAGTATTCGATCGGAGACTGGGGTACCTGCGATCCTGTCACAAACCACAGAACTCGAGTGAAAAAACTTATAGACGGAGACCTCAAGAAGTGCCGTGCCGAGGAGATCGTCACTAAACCCTGCACCAAAAAAGATGGGGAAGGTAAGGAGCATGCAACCCGACACCTAGAATACTTACTCCCCTAGTCATATAGCGTTTATCCAGTGTTCAGCAACTTGAATTGCCCTGTCATGGCACTCTCCAGCATATATCCGGAAGGTTGGGGCAAATCATCAGATGACCTGGATCTAGTACCGCAGTCACATATATCGCCGTCCGAGAGACCTCATTTCTTCATGTTCCTCCTACATCGTGATACGCCAGTTTAAAGTCTATTGTCTTCTAAAGGAAGTAGGGTGAGTGATGTCCAGAGGCAGGTTCCTCCTGAAGTTCAATCCCTGGGTCCTGTATCATTTCGTGCCATAATTCAGTGTGGCGACTGTCAGGGCCTGGCTGTGTGGGCTTTGTTGATTTAAGGAAGCAATGCCTGGATCTGAGTCTTGTGATCTGCTCCTAGTGTCCAAACATCGGGTGTCTAGGCTCGTTTTTCTTGTTCAATTTCAGCAGCCACGTTTCTTCTGACGGCAGTTGGAGCAATGCGAATTATAAGGTACATTTTAGTAGTGGCTGTGCGGCTTAGGCATCCTGGTTAGATAAAAACAATGGCAATTTTTGTATTTGTTTTAGATTTCTGGAAAGGATTTCTCGTGTTTTTCGCTTGGATTTGAAGACTCACTCATTATTGAGAATGGGGGAGTTAAGTTTCTGCAACAGATTTTTATGAAGTAGATCTATTTAGTTTGTTTATGTAGATACAATAATTACGTTTATAGTTGAAGTGACAGACGTAGCCATTACAGTAAACATCAATAGTAGTATTTGTAAATTTTTCTGCAAATCTGTTTTTTTTTCTAACCAAGAGGCGCTGCTACCGGTGCTATTTGTCACCACCATCTTCTTGTATCTCAGAAACTAACGTACACACAATAACACCATGTCCTTTATTAATATACGTCTCTAGACACGCCAAGAGGGTTGGTTGATGGTCTATGTGGCCCAAGGTGAAGTGAGAGGGTTGGTTGATGGTCTATGTGCCCCAAGGTGAAGTGAGAGGGTTGGTTGATGGTATATGTGGCCCAAGGTGAAGTGAGAGGGTTGGTTGATGGTCTATGTGGACCAAGGTGAAGTGAGAGGGTTGGTTGATGGTCTATGTGGACCAAGGTGAAGTGAGAGGGTTGGTTGATGGTATATGTGGCCCAAGGTGAAGTGAGAGGGTTGGTTGATGGTATATGTGCCCCAAGGTGAAGTGAGAGGGTTGGTTGATGGTATATGTGGCCCAAGGTGAAGTGAGAGGGTTGGTTGATGGTCTATGTGGACCAAGGTGAAGTGAGAGGGTTGGTTGATGGTCTATGTGGACCAAGGTGAAGTGAGAGGGTTGGTTGATGGTATATGTGGCCCAAGGTGAAGTGAGAGGGTTGGTTGATGGTATATGTGGCCCAAGGTGAAGTGAGAGGGTTGGTTGATGGTTTATGTGCCCCAAGGTGAAGTGAGAGGGTTGGTTGATGGTCTATGTGCCCCAAGGTGAGAGGGTTGGTTGATGGTCTATGTGGTACAAGGTGAAGTGAGAGGGTTGGTTGATGGTCTATGTGCCACAAGGTGAGAGGGTTGGTTGATGGTCTATGTGCCCCAAGATTGAGAGGGTAGGTTGATGGTCTTTGTGCCCCAAGGTGAAGTGAGAGGGTTGGTTGATGGTCTTTGTGCCCCAAGGTGAAGTGAGAGGGTTGGTCTATGGTATATGTGGACCAAGGGGAAGTGAGAGGGTTGGTTGATGGTCTATGTGCCCCAAGGTGAGAGGGTTGGTTGATGGTCTATGTGGCCCAAGGTGAGAGGGTTGGTTGATGGTCTATGTGCCCCAAGGTGAGAGGGTTGGTTGATGGTCTATGTGGCCCAAAGTGAGAGGGTTGGTTGATGGTCTATGTCCCCCAAGGTAAGAGGGTTGGTTGATGGTCTATGTGGCCCAAAGTGAGATGGTTGGTTGATGGTATATGTGCCCCAAGGTGGTGAGAGGACCTACTTATGAAAGTCTGTACCTTTTTCGTTGTTGTTTTTATTGTTGTCCACATCTCACAGCCGTACAGCAGGATTGTCTTTACATTGGAGTTGAAGACGTTACCTTACTCTTACTCCTTTTTTTTCCAGAGCGCTGCTTCTTTGGACCCTGGGGCGACTTTGGACCTTGTACTAATGGAGTCATGACCAAGCACAGACCAGTTCTACAAGGAGGGGTGGAGTGCGAGCGGAAGGGAGTCATCACGAAAGCTTGCGATAAAAATAGTTAATAGAGGTGAAATATTTCTGTTGTCTGCATAGATATTGGAAGGTCGTGGATTGTTGAGAGATTGACAACGCACATGAAAGGCATTATGGGGCATTAGTTCATTGATCTCACTTTGTTGCCCTCAGATGAGTGTCCGGTTTAACTCTTTGCAGTCCAACCAAATTGTGACTTAGTCCCAGGCAACTGCCACAGCGTCACTTCAGCCATGTAAAGAATTTGTTTTTTGGTATTATTCATTATTATAAACCCTTTCCAGTTCGGCTAATTTTGCTGATTTATGTCTTTCAGTCCAGGCCAAAATGTCGGAATTCCGTGCATCAAAAGTTTTATTTGAATAAAATTCATTATTATTGAGTAGATAGAGCGAAAATTGTGATCTAGTTAAAACTATCTATGAGAAGAAGTATTCACGCTAAAGATTAAAGTTTAGTTTAGGTGAATAATCAACGTCGTTGCACACAGTTTTACCCATAATGCTCTGTTCTTCTCCACGTTTTGTGGAGATTCTCAGCACAATCCGCGAACTCCGTAGCATAAGCGAGTATTCTGTAATAAATCGGGTAGATTTTTAACATAACTATGAATTTGCCATTGCAACGGCCATTATTCGTACACTTTTCTATTTCCAACTGCCGAGGGATTTTTAACGTGCTCGACGATGCACACAGGTGTCTGATCTCTACTACCCAAAGATCGGTGGAAATACCAGATAGTCCAGGTGAAACAATCCCGGTCTCCACTCTGATTTGAACCCGCGATCTCTAGCACCTGAGGCCGATGTCTTACCTTGAGACCACTCATATATTAGTATGAAACGTTAAATGACATTAACTCTTTAAGGCCATAATTTCATAACTAGTTTTGCCACAATTATTTTTTCAATAAAAGTAGTTTCTTTATAAAACTTTATTTTTCTTAATTATTTCACAAGGAAGACAAACATGTTATACATCAAATTAAAGGAAAAATGAATATGAAGGCACTGTAAAATTTAATAAAATATAACAAGTAATAATTATATCGTTATTTTTAAAAATAACTATTTTTTCATACACAAAAATGTCACCAATCCATGAATAACCACTGAAACTTAATGCAGATTGGTCTAGTCTACTTCAAAACAACAGTAATCCACATATGAATAATATCTACAAGAAAATAATTTTCTGTAGCAGTCAAATGGCACTGATGTGTCACTGAGTTGCAGGTCTCCATTCACTCCCCATGGTCGACCACATTTTGGCAGCAATCTGAATGAATTCTGGGTCTCTGTCAGTTCGTAGTGGTGATTGAATTTGGTACTGAAACCCATTCACTATCATGTTCTCTAGAATTTGCTTTAGAAATATTGCATCTTCGTTTTTTTGTTGATGGTGCAGTCAAACTTTTTTGCCTTTTAGCAGTACTAGGTCCTGGCTGTGACAACACCCCATCAGATTCAGTACACTGAATAGATTGAATAATATTATATTCTATGTCTGACTCTGATTCAACATACCGTGAGGTGTAGAGGTAGACTTGTAATCGTTTTGTTTTTTAAGACAAACAGGTGATTATCCTGTTGTCTTTGCATGGTGGAGTGGCTGCCTCCTTACAGCCTCCATGCCTGCCGACCCATTCTTGTCCACGGCTGCGTATTTATTTGCAGCTAACCTCCAAATAAGGAGGCCTTTCAGCAATCTGCAACCCTGCTGATGTGCCTGGTAGGAGATAGGTTCCTTCCCCAGGAGAGATAAAAACAACCTACTATTAGACAATCTTGAAGTACTAGGTTCGCTACACACTTTTATGATGAACAAAAAACATTTGGCTGACTTAAAAGATGACAAATGTTTTCCAACTTTGAATTTCCAAACAAAAGTACTTTTTACAAAATGAAACGTAAATATAAGTCACTGACCTTGCCATGTAGTGTCAATTAAAATCTAGAAACACTGGAAAAAAATGAAACAAATTTTGTTCAATGTGCAGTTAACGATGTTAGCATTTTTCTGGCATCATGCGGACGCCAGGAAGAACGCCAACAACGTTCTTATGGCCTTTAAGAGTTAATATGAAAGTGGAAATTTGAGAGACAATTTTTTCGTACATATCCTGTCGCATGCTTCGCCAATATATCCGTCAATTTCTGTACACCTACCTTTTGTATTATGTGTGCCAGTCAAAGTCTCAATTGGGCGTGTGTTGAATATCAACAATTAATCCAGATGTATGATTATCGGACTGATCAAATAGTAAATCAATTCTACGGTCTTGAAGGCCAACCCAGTTGCAGTAAATGGGTAGATTTTTAAATATTGTATCACGAGCTGTAGTCAACCTACCGGGATTAATCGTAATGTCAATTCTGCATGCTGATACAACCATCAGCTCTCGACTCGCTCAGGTGTTTGTGTCGTTTTCTGCAGTTTGTTAGTTCCTGTTCGGATTATAATTCACGACACCTTCACCAAGTGGTATCAAGGACTTTATTCTGTGGAATTCATGTGCTTTCGTTCGGTTATCCTGTTGTTATGCTGCATCTTGCTGGCGTTGTGCCATGCTTAAACCGTGAGAAAACAGTCCAGGATGGCGTTGAACGTTCCGCTTGACTGCACCACAGAATTCAGCCCAGGTATTCACTACTCAAGGGCCTTCCTGCTTGGACTTCCTCCTGCCTGTCCCCCTCCACAGGAGGGTTACACCATACCTCTCCCAATCCCGTATTCTCAGCA
Organism: Ariolimax columbianus; assembly: GCA_036924085.1. Classification (NCBI taxonomy): domain Eukaryota; kingdom Metazoa; phylum Mollusca; class Gastropoda; order Stylommatophora; family Arionidae; genus Ariolimax; species Ariolimax columbianus. Next base: position 2,822,333 of record JAVGWX010000023.1, read on the forward strand.
CAGCAAGAATCTCACTGACCTGAAGGCGGACAGAGGCCACGGGGACGTAACACAAAGAAATAGGAAGTCCGCACTCTCAGACTAGGAAAGCCGAGACAAACATTGGTTAAACACACACGCCTTGCAGCTCTCAACCCGAGGCTGCGGAGTACTGGACTCCACTTGGCGGTGTGTGTAGAGATTTCGGTCGAGACACTACGCATGAACAACCCTCAGTAGTAGGACATGGTAGTGGTCTATTGTCACAACGGGTCTTGGACACCTAAGTGAACATTATTATTATACAACTATTGCAAACTAAATAACAAAACACAAACGCATGTTTAAAAAGTCCATTTTCGAAGACGCAGGCAGCCATATTTAAGTTATCAGCAGCCAGTGCCATGCAATACAAGTTGTAAAGAGTTAAACAAATTGAGCTAAAATTATGATCGAAATATCTTAGGACACATACTTAAGTTATCTATGACATGCAGTTGTCAGAACACAAATATATATTAGTATGAAGCGTTGAGAGGTGGCGATAACCATGTCATTTGTTAAATATTTTTTACTCATGTCGCACATGTTCAAGTTGTTATTTATCCCTTTTTAAGCATTACCACTTTTACTGTTGTCTGTTTTAAAGTCGGAGCCGGATTAGACTTGTAATCCAGAAGTGTGATCATTGACGGATCAAATAGGTCATTTCTTTCCTGGCGCTAATCCCCCACTACCCAAATCAGAACGCCAGTGGTCAGCACCTAGCCTTTACCTGTACTAGACACATTCTTTCCCCCAACCCCGTTTTCCTCTGTTGACTTTGTATCGAGACAGTGAGTGACCTTGGCACATATTCAGGTACCTTTGTTGCCTAGAGGCCCTGGTAGGCCCCAAAGAGGCACTGATAGGCCCCTAGCCCTGGTAGACCCCCTAGAGGCCCTGATAGGCCCCTAGCCCTGGTAGACCCCCTAGAGGCCCTGGTAGGCCCACTAGCCCTAGAGGCCCTGGTAGGCCCACTAGCCCTAGTATGCCCCCTAGAGGCTTGGAAATTTCCTGGACGAGGAAGAAAATCTAAGCAGGGGTTCCTCTGCGCTGAACATGACTGTGAACGACAACCCTATTGCAGCCACCGTGTATTCATCGGCAGCAGCCACAACATCACGGTAGGATGGGCTTACCGGCTTCATCCGTGCACTCGCTCTGCAGTCTGGTTCCAATGTAGGCTCTCCCTGGAGACCAGGCTTTGTATTTACTCATCCTGCATTGTCCTGTACTGGTACTGCATTGTCCCCATTTTCCTGTACTGGTACTGCATTGTCCCCATTTTCCTGTACTGGTACTGCATTGTCCCCATTTTCCTGTACTAATACTACATTGTACCCAGGACCACTCAAGATGCGAGGCCAGCTCGCTAACCACTGCGCTACACGACTCTCTTAATTGCTAGAATGCACAAGAAATGAAAGATCATTTGATTGGCTAATACTATTTTTAGTTAGCCATACAGAAGCGTTCCTTCTCAGGGCTCATGGATCGACCTGCTCGTCTTTTTCACTAACATAAGTCGGGCCGATGATCGGCCTGTCTTGTCCTCAAAAGATTCAACAAAAGCTGTGCATGCGTTAGGATTTCAGCCATCGCTAGGTCAGTCTAAATATGTAAATGTTTGTTCTAAACTAAACGGCGAAACATTTTATTAGTTACCGGTGTTCTACGTACACCTAATATTACAGAAGGGGACTGTAAACAGCTAGCAGATTTGTTTGAATTATATGTCAATGTATCCATTTTTAGCTCGGTGCGATTGGCATCAGTGACACACATCCCATCAGGTTCTGTTCGATTGCGTTGAAATTGGAATCAAAATATAGCTTCGTCCGTTGTTACATAGCGAAGGACTCTCTCGTTAGATAGGAGACCTGAATTATTAGATCAATTTGATGTTTTATGAGATCAGTTTAATGTTGTATACAACTGTTGGATGGTTGTTAGAGATCAATTTAATGTTGTACGCAATTGTTGGACAGTTGTATGAGATCAATTTGATGTTGTGTGGAATTGTATCAGATCAAAATTTGATGATGTATGCAATTGTTTGACAATTTTATCAAATCAAAATCTGATGTATATAATTGTTGGACAATTGTATATGATCAAAATTTGATGTTTTATGCAATTGCTGGACAGTAATTTAAGATAAAAAATGTGATGTTGTATGCCATTGTTGGACAGTTGTATCAGATCAAAATTTGATGTTGTATGCACTCATTGTATAAGATCAAAATTTGATGTATTTTGGATATGGAATTGTTGGACAGTTTAATCAAATCTTTTTTAATGTTGTATTGGATGGTTGTATCAGATGAATTTAATGTTGTATATAATTGTTATTTAAACAAACCCCATAACAGACACTGCTGTTGGGGATGAAGTGTTTAGAGATTCAATGCACGAGGCCCATCTTGTTTATGAAGGGGGGTCTAACCCGTTCCTTTCCTTGTTGCTTTTTCTTCCCTAACTGTAAGCCAAGTGAACAAATATACAGCTGGGTCAACCAGAGTTTCAATAACATGGATCGATCCAATTATTCTTCGTCAAGTGGGAGTCCACAAGAATTCTGAATGTTTTGTTATAGACTTAATATGCCGTCTCGGACTCAGTATTAACCTTCAGCTCGCCCTGGTCTAGGTTGGTTAGACCAACTCTGCCTACAAAATCGGAATTCAAATGCAAGGAGACCCTCCCCACAGCGATTTTATTTTTATGCTGAATACGCCACCATCTACACACGATATTTTGCCGGTATAAGTATCGTATGTTAGATTACAAATGGATTTTGAACCATATGTCTTCTAATACGCCGTTTGGAGCAAGCCGACCTTTTGTGAAAGGTGAAGTAGGTTGTTGGGAAAGATCTTTCTGTTTGTTTAGATCAAAGAACTACCGATATTGTAAACACAGTATCAATACGTTGTTGTGGTTTCCAATCGGAGCGACTAGGCCGTTGTTGTGGTTTCCAATCGGAGCGACTAGGCCGTTGTTGTGGTTTCCAATCGGAGCGACTAGGCCGTTGTTGTGGTTTCCAATCGGAGCGACTAGGCCGTTGTTGTGGTTTCCAATCGGAGCGACTAGGCCGTTGTTGTGGTTTCCAATCGGAGCGACTAGGCCGTTGTTGTGGTTTCCAATCGGAGCGACTAGGCCGTTGTTGTTGTTTCCAATCGGAGCGACTAGGCCGTTGTTGTGGTTTCCAATCGGAGCGACTAGGCCTAGTCAAAATTTGTTTTTGGTTTTCAGTAAATTTTCACCTTCATCTTTTTGTATCTCAGAAACTAACAAACACACAACAAAAACACCCACAAGTTCTTTATTCAATCTCTACACACAAGAAAATCATATTTATTGACAAACAAACAGAAAAGTTACAAATTTTGAAATTCAATTACCATAGAGCAAAATATGAAGTTGTCAAGATTTTTAAAAAAAACAGTGCGACGTGCTAAAGGTTAAAATCAACACCCTCAGGAAAGAGCCAGTCATGCTCGGAGGTGAGGTGGACACCGTCATGTATTAGGGCAGCACTAGTGCTAGTTTAGGGGCCACAGAGGCAGATGTAAGGGCTAGAATTGGAAAGGTAAGGATAGCATTCCTGCCTAGCCCATGCAGCGACGTCGTATCAGATCAGGTTCCACTTTCAAATTGAGAAGGCCCCCAAGATGTACTCGTTGACATCCTCTAATCGTACCTTGCCAGGGAAGACTGGATCACAACTGGCGAAGCACTTTGGTCTTAGAGACATTCAGCTCCAGTCATTAGCCGATGCAACTAGGACACCTTTACATCCTTATTGACGTTGATGCGCCTCAGTCATCTTCGATTTGCCGATGACATAGTGCTCATCACCGAGCCAGCAGCAGAAGCCAACCAAATGGTGCAGCTACTCGTTGGAGAGGGCAAGAAAGTGGGACTGGAGATGAATGAATGCCCCTCGTAATGGCTCGCTCATACAAAGAGGGAAAAAAGAATAGAATATTTAAATGACCTAAGCACTATTATTGGCAAAGTTAAAGATTTCTTCAGTTGGTACAAGTTTTGGGCAACCTGAAACCTATCTGGAAGTCTCATTTATTGATGTATCATTTGGACATTATCTGCAGTTGTTGAGTGTCCATGTTGTCTGCATACTTTAGATAATTGTATAGTAAGTGAGGGTCATGCTTTATATGTTAGTAATTGTGGCTATGGAGATATGACCACCAATAACAGTTTACATATTTTAAATGGTGGCTTTTTAGATATGGTCGCCAAATCCTAATTTACATGGTGGCTGTTTTAGATACGGTCTCAAAATCTAATTTTTTTTTTTTTTTTTTTTTTTTTGGTGTTAAGGTCACAAATCCTAATTTATGTTATAAATGGTGGCTTTATTTTTTAGGTAAGACCTCTAATGAAATGATCAAACAAAAAAACTCGGCGGCAGTCCAGAATTTCAGATTTTGGGTGGAGGCCTATTTTAGCAGATACCTCTACGTTGCGAATGTAGTCGTGCCATCGGATGTACCACTGGTTGCGCATGTGGAAGTCCTCTAGTCTTGTTTTGAGTAATGTCCATGTTTGTGAGCCGTAAAGGAAGACTGGAACCACACATGTCGGGTTAAATGCAGATTTTGTTTCTGTTGTTATAAGGGAGATCTTAACTGTTACTCGTCAGAGATATGCTATGGGGATTGCAGTATCCATCCCCACCTTGTTGACTAAACTGATGTGACACAGCCTGGTTACAGAGCACAAGTGAAGACATTTAATGGGGCAGGTTATAATTAGTATATTTCACCGGCCCCTGATTTCTCGTCGTTTCTTCATCATTGTCAAATGGAAGGCTTTAATTGCAAATGTAGATTGTCCACTTATCCACGAAATGAAAATTACCAGAATTTCACAAATAATTTGTTTCTCGCAGAAATCAAAGCTTAGTTTCATATTAAAGAATCTTTGAAGACTGATCTGTACCGGATGATATTAAAATGTCCATCGCAGAACGTCACTTCTTACAACCGCCAACCTATTTGGCCGTTATAAGCTGCTTGGCAGGTGTGCAGTATGGCAGGTTGTCATTACTTCCCCAGGTGTGCAGTATGTCATTACTTTCCGTATGCGAAGACGCAATTGCACCAAGAGAAACACACCTCAATGTCGGACAAACTAGACACAGTGGGATTCGAACCCGGTGTATTGGGATTGTGAAACAGACGTTTCACACCTAGGCCACGCTGACTCACATGATATTACAAAATTATGTATTTAGCAGCCATGCATCAAAAATATTCCATTTTTGTAAATTATAAATTTCTAAATTTCCTTTATGTAATATTTGTATATTTCGCACAGAAAATTTTTTGTAGCTTTGAGTTTATGTTGCATATTTTGGTACAGTAGATCTAATTTTCCTCAACTTTTTTTTTTTTTATCAGGTAGGGACCTTAAATTCATGTTTAGGATCTCTTATAATCATGTTCAGGTCTTACAGAGCCCTTCAGATCTTATGTCCGGCTTGAGATCATGTTCAGGTCTTACAGATCGCTTGAGATCATGTTTAGGGGTCTCATCAATCCCTTGAGATCATTTTTAGGGGTCTCATCGATCCCTTGAGATCATTTTTAGGGGTCTCATCGATCCCTTGAGATCATGTATAGGGGTCTCATCGATCCCTTTGAATCTGGTTGAAGTAACCTTCTTTCACCAGTCTGTCTCTTCGTTGCCTTAAATGTTAGACTAGGATCGGATCCCACCACTCATCTGGGTTTGGACTGCCGGTCTAGTTGACATCTGGGTTTGGACTGCCGGTCTAGTTGGCATCTGGGTTTGGACTGCCGGTCTAGTTGGCATCTGGGTTTGGACTGCCGGTCTAGTTGGCATCTGGGCTTGGACTGCCGGTCTAGTTGACATCTGGGCTTGGACTGCCGGTCTAGTTGACATCTGGGCTTGGACTGCCGGTCTAGTTGACATCTGGGTTTGGACTGCCGGTCTAGTTGACAGAGTACTGATCTTAGGGGGAGAGAATTCCAATTTGTGACATCTGTTTGATTAGGTGATGTCACCCTCTCGGAACCCCTCCAGGCTGATTGGGCCACATCACCCTCTCGGAACCCCTCCAGACTGATTGGGCCACATCACCCTCTCGGAACCCCTCCAGGCTGATTGGGCCACATCACCCTCTCGGAACCCCTCCAGACTGATTGGGCCACATCACCCTCTCGGAACCCTTCCAGACTGATTGGGCCACATCACCCTCTCGGAACCCCTCAAGACTGAGTGGGTCACCCTCTTGACATCTTTTACCCTCAAACTCCCCTTTACAGGTAGCAGACCGGAAATCAGAAAGCGTTGTGGCGTAGTTTACAGCTTGACTACGATATTTGCACCTTTCGATCCGACTTCAACAGCCCTTTCTGTGTACCGGGTGGTGGTTGCCCACAATGAGTAGGTTTCTTTTGTGCCCCCTGAAAAAGGCGTTAAGTGGCAGGTCACAGTAGCTTTCTTCACATCCCGAGCGTGCTGATGAAAGTGGACCGGCATCATCTGCGTGTTACACACATCAATCCATCACCCCATTTTCCAGGCTGCCATGAAAATAGCCCGTTTTCAGGGAAGGCTACAAGGAAGTTGAAGGTCTTGGCCAGTATGCTCTGCCTTACCCTGACTAACATTTCTTCTTCTTCGTTCGTTCTCAATCTCCCGCTACCAAACACTGAAAGGGCTTAAGTAGCAGAATGTAGTCCAGAGAACGGAATGTGTTCTGTCGTAGTTTACAGCTTGGCTGCGATATTTGCACCTTTCAGTCCAGCACATCCGACTTCAGCAAGCATTTTTTTAGTACCGGGTTAGCATTCCTTCTTAGATCCCTTCTCCTTAGCCAGTCTGCCCTGCTGCACAGCCTGTTATCCAGGATCACCGCGTGGAGGTGTAGCAGGGTCTTGGCAGCTCTGGTTCGCTGGCCCTGATGCTAGCAGTCAGCTATTCATCGCTAACCACTGCAGCTCATGTGCTGCTCAGCGTCTTGATCCCAGACTAACATATCTGATCAGTATATTTTACCTGACCCTAACAGGCTTCCTTCCCCATTTACCAGTACAGCCCTCCCTCTTAGCCAGTTTGTTCTGTTGCAGAGGAACACCGCATGGAGGTAGAGAGGTATTTTGGCATCTTCGACCCTGACACTAACAGTCAGCTTTGGGCTGCTGACCTGCGCTGCTCAGCATCTTGACCCCTGATTTACCATCCACCAGTTCTATAACTTAAACATTCATATATTTATTGTGCAACATAATTAATCCAATTGGAGAAAGTATTATTTCCATTAGCAAGTCTTGAATGTTGGTAGCTAGTGACCGATCAGAAAGTAGCTTATTTGTATAGGAAGATGAAGGATTGTGCTATTTGTTTTGTGTTGTGAAATTACTTTCTGAATTTTTGATTTGACTTACAAAATTCTGATGAGGGTAGATTAGGACCACACTTTGACTGTGCAATAAATGAGAAGTTACAATGGGTTTCTATTCTCTATGTTCAGTCCATTTAATCTCTCTCTGATCCCTGGAGAACAAGGCATTCTCTCTCTCTCTCTGATCCCTGGAGAACAAGGCATTCTCTCTCTCTGATCCCTGGAGAACAAGGCATTCTCTCTCTCTGATCCCTGGAGAACAAGGCATTCTCTCTCTCTGATCCCTGGAGAACAAGGCATTCTCTCTCTCTGATCCCTGGAGAACAAGGCATTCTCTCTCTCTGATCCCTGGAGAACAAGGCATTCTCTCTCTGATCCCTGGAGAACAAGGCATTCTCTCTCTCTGATCCCTGGAGAACAAGGCATTCTCTCTCTCTGATCCCTGGAGAACAAGGCATTCTCTCTCTGATCCCTGGAGAACAAGGCATTCTCTCTCTCTGATCCCTGGAGAACAAGGCATTCTCTCTCTCTGATCCCTGGAGAACAAGGCATTCTCTCTCTCTGATCCCTGGAGAACAAGGCATTCTCTCTCTCTGATCCCTGGAGAACAAGGCATTCTCTCTCTCTGATCCCTGGAGAACAAGGCATTCTCTCTCTCTGATCCCTGGAGAACAAGGCATTCTCTCTCTCTGATCCCTGGAGAACAAGGCATTCTCTCTCTGATCCCTGGAGAACAAGGCATTCTCTCTCTCTGATCCCTGGAGAACAAGGCATTCTCTCTCTCTGATCCCTGGAGAACAAGGCATTCTCTCTCTCTGATCCCTGGAGAACAAGGCATTCTCTCTCTCTGATCCCTGGAGAACAAGGCATTCTCTCTCTGATCCCTGGAGAACAAGGCATTCTCTCTCTCTGATCCCTGGAGAACAAGGCATTTTCTCTCTCTGATCCCTGGAGAACAAGGCATTCTCTCTCTCTCTCTCTCTGATCCCTGGAGAACAAGGCATTCTCTCTCTCTGATCCCTGGAGAACAAGGCATTCTCTCTCTCTGATCCCTGGAGAACAAGGCATTCTCTCTCTGATCCCTGGAAAACAAGGCATTCTCTCTCTCTGATCCCTGGAGAACAAGGCATTTTCTCTCTCTGATCCCTGGAGAACAAGGCATTCTCTCTCTCTCTCTCTCTGATCCCTGGAGAACAAGGCATTCTCTCTCTGATCCCTGGAGAACAAGGCATTCTCTCTCTGATCCCTGGAAAACAAGGCATTCTCTCTCTCTGATCCCTGGAGAACAAGGCATTTTCTCTCTCTGATCCCTGGAGAACAAGGCATTCTCTCTCTCTCTCTCTCTGATCCCTGGAGAACAAGGCATTCTCTCTCTGATCCCTGGAGAACAAGGCATTCTCTCTCTGATCCCTGGAAAACAAGGCATTCTCTCTCTCTGATCCCTGGAGAACAAGGCATTTTCTCTCTCTGATCCCTGGAGAACAAGGCATTCTCTCTCTCTCTCTCTCTGATCCCTGGAGAACAAGGCATTCTCTCTCTCTGATCCCTGGAGAACAAGGCATTCTCTCTCTGATCCCTGGAGAACAAGGCATTCTCTCTCTCTCTGATCCCTGGAGAACAAGGCATTTTCTCTCTCTGATCCCTGGAGAACAAGGCATTCTCTCTCTCTGATCCCTGGAGAACAAGGCATTCTCTCTCTGATCCCTGGAGAACAAGGCATTCTCTCTCTCTCTGATCCCTGGAGAACAAGGCATTTTCTCTCTCTGATCCCTGGAGAACAAGGCATTTTCTCTCTCTGATCCCTGGAGAACAAGGCATTCTCTCTCTCTCTCTCTCTGATCCCTGGAGAACAAGGCATTCTCTCTCTGATCCCTGGAGAACAAGGCATTCTCTCTCTCTGATCCCTGGAGAACAAGGCATTCTCTCTCTCTGATCCCTGGAGAACAAGGCATTCTCTCTCTCTCTCTCTCTCTCTGATCCCTGGAGAACAAGGCATTCTCTCTCTCTCTCTCTCTGATCCCTGGAGAACAAGGCATTCTCTCTCTGATCCCTGGAGAACAAGGCATTCTCTCTCTCTCTCTCTCTGATCCCTGGAGAACAAGGCATTCTCTCTCTCTGATCCCTGGAGAACAAGGCATTCTCTCTCTGATCCCTGGAGAACAAGGCATTCTCTCTCTCTCTCTGATCCCTGGAGAACAAGGCATTCTCTCTCTGATCCGTGGAGAACAAGGTATTCGCTCTCTGACCCATGTAGAACAAGGTATTCACTCTCTGACCCCCGGAGAACAAGGTGTTCACTCTCTGACCTATGTAGAACAAGGTGTTCACTCTCTGACCCATGTAGAACAAGATATTCACTCTCTGACCCATGTAGAACAAGGTGTTCACTCTCTGACCCATGTAGAACAAGGTATTCACTCTCTGACCCATGTAGAACAAGGTATTCACTCTCTGACCCATGTAGAACAAGGTATTCACTCTCTGACCCATGTAGAACAAGGTATTCACTCTCTGACCCATGTAGAACAAGGTATTCACTCTTTCTTACTCAGAAGGCTACTCCACTTTTGAGTTTCTTCGACCAAAGAACATCTGATCAAGAACACATGAAGAGGTCATTAAGACTGTCAAGGAACATCTACCGGAGAGCATCTGTCAAATAAGAGTGCATACATATGCCAATAAATAGTTGGAAAAGAACAGAAGAGATGAGAGAGAATAGAAGAAGAGGTCTGCCGAAGACCGATGTGTCGGACTGAAAGTTGCAAATATTGCAGTCGAACTGTAAACTAGCGACAACGCATTCTGTTCTCTGGACTACATCCTGCTACTTGCAAATCTTGGTAATGGGAGATTGAGAACGAACCCAGAAGAAGAGGTGAGAGAGGATGTGAAAGAAGAAAGATGGAGTCTCAAGAGGATATCTCAGAACATGAACAAATGGATAGGGTCTATTCGGGTCTTGTGTTCCAGGGAAAACCCTGAGGACAAACAGGCTGAAATCAAACACAAACTGGCTGATATCAAACACAAATCACAAACTGGCTGATATCAAACACAAATTACAAACTGGCTGATATCAAACACAAATTACAAACTGGCTGATATCAAACACAAACAGGCTGATATCAAACACAAACTGGCTGATATCAAACACAAATCACAAACTGGCTGATATCAAAAACAAATTACAAACTGGCTGATATCAAACACAAACAGGCTGATATCTAACACAAACAGGCTGATATCAAACACAAATCACAAACTGGCTGATATCAAACACAAATCACAAACTGGCTGATATCAAACACAAACTGGCTGATATCAAACACAAATCACAAACAGGCTGATATCAAACACAAATCACAAACTGGCTGATATCAAACACAAACTGGCTGATATCAAACACAAACTGGCTGATATCAAACACAAACTGGCTGATATCAAACACAAACAGGCTGATATCAAACACAAATCACAATCTGGCTGATATCAAACACAAATCACAAACTGGCTGATATCAAACACAAATTACAAACAGGCTGATATCAAACACAAATCACAAACTGGCTGATATCAAACACAAATTACAAACAGGCTGGTATCAAACACAAATTACAAACTGGCTGATATCAAACACAAACAGGCTGATATCAAACACAAATCACAAACTGGCTGATATCAAACACAAATTACAAACTGGCTGATATCAAACACAAATTACAAACAGGCTGATATCAAACACAAATTACAAACAGGCTGATATCAAACACAAATCACAAACTGGCTGATAACAAATCACAAACTGGCTGATCACAAATCACAAAATGGCTGATATCAAACACAATTCACAAACAGGCTGATATCAAACACAAATCACAAACTGGCTGATATCAAACACAATCACTCATGATAACGATTGTAATACCATGGTTTTGATACGACAGACAATTATCACATTCATTGAAAGAACGACACCAATATTAGTTTCAATAAAATAATATAAATATTGCAAATAATTCTTCTCCCTCGCTCGTATCACCTTGGGGTGAATAACTCACTTGTATCAATCACCTTGGGGTGCCTCCTCGCTTGTATCACCTTGGGGTGCATAACTCGCTTGTATCACCTTGGGGTGCCTCCCTCGCTCGTATCACCTTGGGGTGCCTCCCTCGCTCATATCACTTTGGGGTGCATAACTCGCTTGTATTAATCACCTTGGGGTGCCTCCTCGCTTGTATTAATCACCTTGGGGTGCCTCCCTCGCTCATATCACTTATGGGTGCATAACTCGCTGGTATTAATCACCTTGGGGTGCCTCCTCGCTTGTATCAATCACCTTGGGGTGCCTCCTCGCTGGTATCAATCACCTTGGGGTGCCTCCTCGCTTGTATCAATCACCTTGGGGTGCCTCCTCGCTTGTATTAATCACCTTGGGGTGCCTCCTCGCTTGTATTGATCACCTTGGGGTGCCTCCTCGCTGGTATCAATCACCTTGGGGTGCCTCCTCGCTGGTATCGATCACCTTGGGGTGCCTCCTCGCTTGTATCGATCACCTTGGGGTGCCTCCTCGCTCATATCACCTTGGGGTGCCTCCCTCGCTCGTATCACCTTGAGGTGCCTCCCTCGCTCATATCACCCTGGGGTGCATAGATCATCAACAAGTCCTCTTGGAAGCACAAAGCTACATGGATATCATCCGGTGAATCTGCCTGGAGGTTGGCCCTATGAATGCCCTGCGTCGAGTCTTGAACCAGCGAAGATTTTCCCTGAAAACCAAGCTACGGATTTAGATAATCTGTGTCGTCTCCGTCATATTGTACAGTTCCAAAGCCTGGATTATTCTTCAGTGTGATCAAAAGCTCTTTGAAATCTTCCACAAGAGCAGCCAGAGAAGCATTCTTGCGGTCCACTAGTATGACCAGGTCACAGATGAAGTCGCCCGACAGACAGATCTCGAAAGTAGATTCACTGTGCTAAACCGTCGTCTTATTTCGGATGTAGCCACCTCGCCGAGGACGTCCCAGCCCACCATTTCTTAGAGTGTGATGGGTCTATCCATCATTGCCCCGACCTCATCACCTCGTTATATCAAATCAGAAAGATATCATCCTTAGTGCACGCAGCCATGGACAGTTGACACAATAGATCCCTATCGCCTAAACGTACTACCTACCTACCTACCACTCTCCAATCAAACCTGCCTGATGCTATTTTCACAATTTCTTTTCAGCTTCTTCGTTACTCTTGCATCTGCCTCGAGGATTCTTTCTCATGTGTTCACTAGCTATCCTTTGCAACCTTCTTCATCACATAGATTGATTGATGGTACTAGTTTAGAGCATTCGCTTAGAGCACTGCTACCACTACCCAAGATGTCCCTATCCACCTGTCTCTCTCCCGAAGACTTTCATTTGTAACCATGTCAAAGCACTACAGGCCAAGAATCTTTCTCAAGAATTCCTTGATGTTCTTCATCTTCTGTTGTCCTACTGATCTTGCGTATGGTATCGCACAGTGGCGGGATGCATAGATTTCTTGTTATCACCAAGGGAGAGACTTGTGCTGTCCTGAGAGTGTCAGAGACACTCTCGATCCACCTACGTAGAGGTCTACCTCTTGCTCATGGACCGGAGACCAGCATATGATATGCTCTCGCTGCAGGCTGGTCATAATGTATTCTGACTAAATGACCAAACCACTTCATTTGTTGGGTCAATGTAGACACTAACTGGGTTTGTACCCATTATCTGCCTCTGCGTGGTGTTGCAGATTCGGTCACGGATTGTCTTTACGGCTGCACTTCTCGCACAGCTCTGGGTCATACTCTTGTGTTTCTAGTACCAGGATTGACTTTAGTTACACAATGTAGGAATAAATAGTGTATTAATCAGTCTCCTGTTAGCTGAAATAAGCATTCTATGATGTTTTAATATTAAGTTTGGCCATCAGCTGTGTTTGCGTTTCTCACAGACGGACCTACGTCATACTGGATGTCAAGATCCACAGCTTAGCAGTGCAATAAAATACAAATTTAATATAACAATAACAACCATAATTAGCATTTAATAGATAACAATAAAGTGGTGCTCATACAAGTAAGGCAAAATATCGTTGGGAAAGCCACATAGAAGATGAATGAACATGTCAACAGCAGTCTACAATCCATAGAAGTCGCTGTTGTCGGGAAAGGGTTGCTGTAGTCGAGAAGGGGTGGCTGTAGTCATGAAGGGGTCGCTGTAGTTCAGAAGGGGTTGCTGTAGTCCAGAAGGGGTTGTAGTTCAGAAGGGGTCGCTGTGGTCATGAAGGGGTCGCTGTAGTTTAGAAAGGGTTGTAGTCCAGAAGGGGTCGCTGTAGTCCAGAAAGGGTTGCTGTAATCGAGAAGTGGTCGCTGTAGTCTCAAAGGGGTTGTAGTCGAGAAGGGGTCGCTGTAGTCGAGTTGGTATCACTGTGGGGGAGAAGAAAGTCACTCACTTCTCAAAGCAATTAATGGAAACGGTGGGCGATCGAATCCGGCACGTTTCAAGCAACCCATGATCTCACGAGAGGTCGGTTCAGAGTACCTGCATCCTGAGTTACCTCCAGTCATCTTGACTTATGTCTTGCCACTGGTCCAAGGTATCTTGGGACCAGAGAGCGAGGTTGATGAACAGGGTAGTTACTTCCTCACTATAATCAAAATACAGCCCAAGTTACATCATCGAGACAAGACCGTCTGATAATGACGCAATCTTCACTTGCAGTTTACAACTAAGTACCCACGGGATGGGAAAAGACCACGGAGCACACCGCCAACACGCTGGGCAGACTGCTTTCTAGCATTCACGACACATCAGAAGGACAGCTTTCTGCTCACTGGACTTCCAATAATCTAGGATAAAGATTGTTGGAGACTTAAGTTGGGACCCGCAGCGGTAAATCCACTGCTGAGATATGGCTCAACAAGTTACGAATCAAGTAATCTTCTTCTTTGCGTTCGGTTTCGTATGCTCGTTTTATGCCATCATTTGGGCTGTCTCCATGAAGTGACACGTCAGTCGCAGGTCCTCAATGGTACCCCACAGTTTGTCTTGTATGTTTCTCTCCTCGGGCCAGGTCTTCTCGCGGGAGTCTCGTGCAGTGGACATGTTTCCAGGATGTGTTCTGGAGTCTGGGGTCCTCTCTGACATGTACATTGTGCTGCTTTCATGTTATGCATGTATGCATTTAGTCTGCAATGACCTGTTCTGAGGCGGGAAAATTGTGGTAAACTGTTTCCTATTCAGTCTATTGATTGGGTCCTGTGGGTATTTACTGTTTGGTCTCTCTATCCACTGTTGTTTATATTTTTTTTTTGATGTTTGCCTTGACTTCTGGCAGTGACATTGGGTGGGTGAATTGTTCTCTCTGTCTTCCCTCCATTCCCAGGTATGCCGCAGTGAGCTGGAATCCACTGGAGGGTGATTTTATTGTGATCTGAGAGTTTATTTAGCTGACAAAACAGTTCCCTGTCCATACTATTTCGTGGTTCTCTTTGTGTGACCTGAAAAATTTCCATGCAGTCACACAAAAACATTATTCTGTTAGAATTAAGTAATGGCACTATCTTTTACTTCTCTGACTTCATTACTTGATCACCAAAGTAATGAACAATGTCTAAGGATTGGATGCTAACAATGAGAAAGTACAACTTATGGTAATTAGAGAATTTGTCTCGAAACTTGCTCTACAGATATAAAATAGAGCGTCAAAAGCTGGGACAGTTAAAGAGGGGCCTCTTATCTTTGACAAATAAAAATGGGAGATTCGAACTTGAAATCAAAAAGAGAAGTTGGATTGTCAAATATGTTTCCACCATCGTGGGTCATATATCGACATCCACCAACATGACGTCATAAATTCACATCCACCAACATGACGTCATAAATTCACATCCACCAACATGACGTCATAAATTCACATCCACCAACATGAGTCATATATTGACATCCACCAACATGACGTCACATATTGACATCCATCAACATCAGTATCCAAGCAAGTCACTGATAAATTAAAAATAAGAATGATAAATGGTTATGTATGTTCATATTATTGTGTGGTGTAAAAATATGGACAATGAACTAATTATTAGAATGAAGAATTGATGCCTTTGAAAGAAGGATATAGGATAGTATAGAAGAAGGGTCTACCAAGAGTCAGAGTTTATCAAGAACAGTAATACATCTTGATGATTTAACCAGAGTATAACAACAATAATAATACATCTTGATGATTTAACCAGAGTATAACAACAATAATAATACATCTTGATGATTTAACCAGAGTATAACAACAATAATAATACATCTTGATGATTTAACCAGAGTATAACAACAATAATAATACATTTGGATGATTTAATAAGAGTCGGAATAGAATAATACATCTTGAAGATTTAACATGACCCAGAGTAAGAATATATCTTGAAGATTTAACAAGACCCAGAGTAAGAATATATCTTGAAGATTTAACAAGACCCAGAGTAAGAATATATCTTGAAGATTTAACATGACCCAGAGTAAGAATATATCTTGAAGATTTAACATGACCCAGAGTAAGAATATATCTTGAAGATTTAACATGACCCAGAGTAAGAATATATCTTGAAGATTTAACATGACCCAGAGTAAGAATATATCTTGAAGATTTAACATGACCCAGAGTAAGAATATATCTTGAAGATTTAACAAGACCCAGAGTAAGAATATATCTTGAAGATTTAACATGACCCAGAGTAAGAATATATCTTGAAGATTTAACAAGACCCAGAGTAAGAATATATCTTGAAGATTTAACATGACCCAGAGTAAGAATATATCTTGAAGATTTAACAAGACCCAGAGTAAGAATATATCTTGAAGATTTAACATGACCCAGAGTAAGAATATATCTTGAAGATTTAACATGACCCAGAGTAAGAATATATCTTGAAGATTTAACAAGACCCAGAGTAAGAATATATCTTGAAGATTTAACATGACCCAGAGTAAGAATATATCTTGAAGATTTAACAAGACCCAGAGTAAGAATATATCTTGAAGATTTAACATGACCCAGAGTAAGAATATATCTTGAAGATTTAACAAGACCCAGAGTAAGAATACATCTTGAAGATTTAACATGACCCAGAGTAAGAATATATCTTGAAGATTTAACATGACCCAGAGTAAGAATATATCTTGAAGATTTAACATGACCCAGAGTAAAACAACAATATATCTTGAAGATTTAACATGACCCAGAGTAAGAATACATCTTGAAGATTTAACATGACCCAGAGTAAAACAACAATACATCTTGAAGATTTAACATGACCCAGAGTAAAACAACAATATATCTTGAAGATTTAACATGACCCAGAGTAAGAATACATCTTGAAGATTTAACATGACCCAGAGTAAAACAACTATACATCTTGATGACTGAATCCATTCTTTCCTGAATACTCTCGGACTTCTGCACTTATTTATTCCTGCAATATAAGAGAGCCATTAGGAACAACATGCATGTTTCTAAATTTAACAATAGTTTGTACATATAACGTTTGTACAAGCATCCCAACTGCCCAACCCAATGTATCAGCTCTACGGCATTGTAAGAAAATATAAGAGCCGAAATATCGGCTCAAAGAAGTTAAAAGTACAATAAAAAAACTTTTTAGTTTGGCTCTTTGTGTGCGTCGTTTGGCTTTGTATTGGCTGTTTTTTTTCCTTAAAATATTGATCAGGCTGTTGGAGCTTGTTTCTGGATTGTATCCACAAAATTAGATCGTCCCCGACATATCTTCTGGATTAAGGTTCATACTGAGCTGATGGTCATCCAACATTTGAAACTTTGTTCCAGCATTCCCAAGCTGAATGTGGACTCTTGATCTGGGAAATAGGAAACAAAGACGTTCTGTGTTTAATCTACCACCATGTTTCAGAACATGGGATTATTTTATGTGTGCTCAAGCATTTTCACAGAGATGGCGTGAGCTGGATGTAGCCGGGGGGTGTGTGATGGCGTGAGCTGGATGTAGCCGGGGGGTGTGTGATGGCGTGAGCTGGATGTAGCCGGGGGGTGTGTGATGGCGTGAGCTGGATGTAGCCGGGGGGTGTGTGATGGCGTGAGCTGGATGTAGCCGGGAGGTGTGTGATGGCGTGAGCTGGATGTAGCCGGGGGGTGTGGGATGGTGTGAGCTGGTTGTAGCCGGGGGGTGTGTGATGGCGTGAGCTGGATGTAGCCGGGAGGTGTGTGATGGCGTGAGCTGGATGTAGCCGGGGGGTGTGGGATGGTGTGAGCTGGATGTAGCTGGGAGGTGTGAGCTGGATGTAGCCGGGGGGTGTGTGATGGTGTGAGCTGGATGTAGCCGGGAGGTGTGTGATGGCGTGAGCTGGATGTAGCCGGGGGGTGTGGGATGGTGTGAGCTGGATGTAGCTGGGAGGTGTGAGCTGGATGTAGCCGGGGGGTGTGTGATGGTGTGAGCTGGATGTAGCCGGGAGGTATGAGCTGGATGTAGCCAGGAGCTGGAGGTATGAGCTGGATGTAGCTGGGAGGTGTGTGATGGTGTGACCTGGATGTAGCCGGGAGCTGGATTTAGCCGGATGGTGTGAGCTGTATGTACCCTAGCCGGGTGGTGTGAGCTGGATGTAGCCGAGAGCTGGATGTAGCCGGATGGTGTGAGCTGGATGTACCCTAGCCGGGAGGTGTGAGCTGGATTTACCCGGATGGTGTGAGCTGGATGTACCCTAGCCGGGAGGTGTGAGCTGGATGTAGCCGGGAGCTGGATGTAGCCGGATGGTGTGACCTGGATGTACCCTAGCCGGGAGGTGTGAGCTGGATGTAGCCGGATGGTGTGAGCTGGATGTACCCTAGCCGGGAGGTGTGAGCTGGATATAGCCGGGAGGGGTGAGCTGGATGTAGCCGGAAGGTCTGAGCTGGATATAGCCGGGAGGTTATGATAGCGTGAGCTGGATGTAGCCGGGAGGTGTGTGATGGTGTAAGCTGGGTGTAGCCGGGAGGTATGAGCTGGATGTAACCAGGAGCTGGAGGTATGAGCTGGATGTAGCCGGGTGTTGGATGTAGCCAGGAGGTGTATGATGGTGTAAGCTAGGTGTAGCCGGGAGGTATGAGCTGCGTGTAGCCGGGAGCTGGATATAGCCGGTAGGTGTATGATGGTGTGAGCTGGGTGTATCTTGGAGCTGGATGTAGCCGGGAGATATGAGCTGGATGTAGCCGGGAGGTGTATGATGGTGTGAGGTGGGTATAGCCAGGAGGTGTGAGCTGGATGTAGCCGGGAGGTGTATGATCGCGTGAGCTGGGTGTAGCCGGGAGCTGGATGTAGCCGGATGTTGTGAGCTGAATGTACCCTAGCCGGGAGATGTGAGCTGGATGTAGCCGGAAAGTCTGGGCTGGATGTAGCCGAGAAATGTGAGCTAGATTTTTTGCCGGGAGGTGTATGATGGTGTGAGCTGGGTGTAGCCGGGAGATGTGAGCTGGATGTAGCCGGGAGGTGTATGATGGTGTGAGCTGGATGTAGCCGGGAGGTATGCGCTTTATGTAGCCGGGAGGTGTATGAGGGTGTGAGCTGGATGTAGCCGGGAGGTGTGAGCTGGATGTAGCCCGGAGGTGTGAGCTGGATGTAGCCCGGAGGTGTGAGCTGGATGTAGCCCGAAGGTGTGAGCTGGATGTAACCGGGAGGAGTATTTCCTGTTTAGCTGGCTAGTCTCGAGCAGCTTATTACTCCGCTACGTTGGGACAAGTGCCGTGGAGGGTGGTTAACCGTTATGCGAGTCCATCTTAATGCACTGAAACACTACAGCAAAGTAGACCCGCAGCCTGTTAGGGGCTATCTATGCTGCTCTTAACAAACCACCTAACCATGGCCGGTGGTATGCCATGTCCCACAGTTAGTGTCCTCTAACGACATGCTCTCTGTGGGGCAGTGGCCCTATTCTTGTCCTGGTCATACACAAAGACCCCGGTGGACCTCACGAGATTGACACATTAAGAGCAATAATCGAGAGAGATATAGAGATGGACATAACTTGAGATCTCCATCATAGACTATATAGAGATGGACATAACTTGATATCTACATCATAGACTATATAGAGATGGACATAACTTGATATCTACATCATAGACTATATAGAGATGGACATAACTTGAGATCTCCATCATAGACTATATAGAGATGGACATAACTTGATATCTACATCATAGACTATATAGAGATGGACATAACTTGAGATCTCCATCATAGACTATATAGAGATGGACATAACTTGAGATCTACATCATAGACTATATAGAGATGGACATAACTTGAGATCTCCATCATAGACTATATAGAGATGGACATAACTTGAGATCTCCATCATAGACTATATAGAGATGGACATAACTTGAGATCTACATCATAGACTATATAGAGATGGACATAACTTGAGATCTCCATCATAGACTATATAGAGATGGACATAACTTGAGATCTCCATCATAGACTATATAGAGATGGACATAACTTGAGATCTCCATCATAGACTATATAGAGATGGACATAACTTGAGATCTCCATCATAGACTATATAGAGATGGACATAACTTGAGATCTCCATCATAGACTATATAGAGATGGACATAACTTGATATCTCCATCATAGACTATATAGAGATGGACATAACTTGAGATCTCCATCATAGACTATATAGAGATGGACATAACTTGATATCTACATCATAGACTATATAGAGATGGACATAACTTGAGATCTCCATCATAGACTATATAGAGATGGACATAACTTGAGATCTACATCATAGACTATATAGAGATGGACATAACTTGAGATCTCCATCATAGACTATATAGAGATGGACATAACTTGAGATCTCCATCATAGACTATATAGAGATGGACATAACTTGAGATCTACATCATAGACTATATAGAGATGGACATAACTTGAGATCTACATCATAGACTATATAGAGATGGACATAACTTGAGATCTCCATCATAGACTATATAGAGATGGACATAACTTGAGATCTCCATCATAGACTATATAGAGATGGACATAACTTGATATCTACATCATAGACTATATAGAGATGGACATAACTTGAGATCTCCATCATGGACTATATAGAGATGGACATAACTTGATATCTACATCATAGACTATATAGAGATGGACATAACTTGATATCTACATCATAGACTATATAGAGATGGACATAACTTGAGATCTCCATCATAGACTATATAGAGATGGACATAACTTGAGATCTACATCATAGACTATATAGAGATGGACATAACTTGATATCTACATCATAGACTATATAGAGATGGACATAACTTGATATCTACATCATAGACTATATAGAGATGGACATAACTTGATATCTACATCATAGACTATATAGAGATGGACATAACTTGATATCTACATCATAGACTATATAGAGATGGACATAACTTGATATCTACATCATAGACTATATAGAGATGGACATAACTTGAGATCTACATCATAGACTATATAGAGATGGACATAACTTGAGATCTACATCATAGACTATATAGAGATGGACATAACTTGAGATCTACATCATAGACTATATAGAGATGGACATAACTTGAGATCTACATCATAGACTATATAGAGATGGACATGAGATCTACATCATAGATTATACCAAGACATTCGAATGGGGGGGGGGGGGGGGGGAGTCAGGAAATGATTCATACTCTGGAAGAGCTGCTTGTCGATAGCATTATCCTGATAATTATTCAAAACATGTATTTGGAACAGACTGCAGTTATTCTAAGAATCGACGTTACTGCACTCCGGGTATACACATAGGTGCTCAATCTAATTTGGCAAATGGTACAAGTTCTGGATGCTGATTTTCCCTATTGCTTGCTGGTTATACAAACTCCTGTTCCGTTCTCTCAAGCGTCCTGCTCCGCTCGAACCTCGTTTAATGTCAAAACTTTGCAGCCTGTGGATTGCTGATTCATCTATTGCGGTGTCCTCATCCAACAAACGGTCGCTGGTCGATTTCGATGTTTCAGTCTATCCATCGCTAACACGTCCATGATGGGAGCCTGTGAAGCCAAGATGTCAGATCTTTCGTTGCCCTGAACCCTGTCATGACCAGGCCAGTAGATCCATATCAACCTCTGGAGGTTTGATAATTTGGTCCCATAAGAGATAAAACAGATTGCTGAAATAATACTGGATCGAAAGAAGTGGGACAATAATATTTAACGATGGACAGAAGAAGCCTTCAGATTGTACCATCAAGGCAAGAGACAGAGAACGTTAGGGATCCATTGTATGCGACTTGAATGTGGCGCTGACACATTTAATGAACTGAAAGTCAAGTTATTGTACTTACCAATTTCTGTTCGGTTGTCGTCCCTGGTTGCCATTACCGGAAGTGACGCAGCCGTCTGAATAACTTGTATAGCTGGCATTAAGATTAGCGCTCCTTTCATGGCCTATCTGACCATGAGGCATCGCGGCCTCATGCCGGTGTGAGATCTGTGGTTGAGCATAGGGGTAGCTTCTCTGATGGTCATCATTCAAACTGTCGGACATCATCGTTGAGTCAGTCTGCTGGGCAAAGTTATCTGCTGTAGAGACAGTAACTTTGTAGTTAGAACCAAAAGATGGACGCGCAATTCTCGCTTTTATCAAATAAAAAAATGCTTATGTATCCTACACAAAGCAAAGTTATCATTCTTCTAATATCCGAATTTTTCAGGGCGAATAAAATTAGAACGGATGACATTATACTTGTAAATAAAGTGGAACTAAACATATCAGGACAGTACTACTAAATATTTTTTGTTAACTTTTTCGGTACTGACTTAGTTCCAAACATGACGTCATACAGCATGCATCCAGTATCCAGCGACATGGATTGCCTTGTCATTTGCCTCCAGCATGTAGCACCTATTGCATGTTTTCTGGAGGTTGGGGCAGGACATCAGGTGGTCTGGGTCCTGTTTTGTGCCACAGTCACGTGTCATCATCTGTGTGTCCCCATCGTTTCATATTCCTCTTGCACCGTGATACACCAGTTCGGAGTCTGTTCAGCGACTTCCATGTTGTGTATGGTAGATGATGTCCAGGGGCAGGTTCCTCCCGAAGTTCCATCTCTGGGGCCTGCATCAATTCGTGCCATCTCTGGGGCCTGCATCAATTCATGCCATCTCTCGATACGGTGACTTTCAGGGTGTGTCTGTGTGATCTATGTTGTTTGTAGGAAGCTTTGTCTGGATTTGAGTCTTGTGATCTGTTTTGGTAAAAGCTTCTAACACGTTTTTCTTTTGTGGGTGGGTTGGAAGGGGGGGGGGGGCGCGGAGGCTGAGCGGCTAAAATTGATTATATCACAATTTGGTGAGTCACTAATTTCCATGTTTGGTTTTAGGTCTGTTCATTCTAAAAGTTATAAATAGCTGCACACTTCACGACTGTTATTTGTTTACCTGCTTAGAAAATGTAAGAACTTCACTAAAGATTATATCCGTCTGTTGTGAAGTGAGCTGATAGACTGATTATTTTATAAACAAATGTAATTTCTAAATAATATGCGCACTGTTTTACAGTTTCCTAGCGCATTGTTGCTCGTGGAATCCTGGGACAGGCTTCAAATCTCTTAATTTTTAAGAGAACCGCGCTGTTCGCTTTGACAATCGTCTCTCAAACTGGGGCGCGAGGCAAATATCTCCGGTGAATTTCACCTGACTAAACAAAGGATATTTAAAGAAAGTCATTTTTTTCAATAAAATCTTTAGAATGAGATCTATCCATCTGCAACGCGGTTTCCAGCGTGTCATGCAGCACACTTTCAAGTTTTATGCGCTTAATTGCAATTTACAAGGTCGCATTCTCATAACAAGAGCACACTTCCTATCATCAGTTTTGTATTTAACACGACCATTGCCCGGATGTGAGTCGGACCAATGAAATTCTGTTTCTTCCATTCTAACCAACGTCCGGTCATGACGGAGACTGCGTTTCAGGTCTTCGCAGATCCTTACAACCTTTCCAGAAGGGAGAGGGTAGGGGAGTCCTTCCACTTGGCCTCTCTTTGGTCTGTATAAGTGGAGCAGTCCTGCAGGGAATGTTCTGGTGTTTGCTTGGCGGTGTGGTGGTGTCTCTGAGCACCAATCTGTGGAGGTAGGCCCCGAGTCTACAATGTCCCGTTTTGAGTCTGAAGATCTTTGTCTGTCCATCTCTGCCAAGTTTGTCTATGCTGTTATTTTCTAGCTTGTATTCTTTGTGCTGGTCTCTCCATTCTGTGTTCATGGACCGTTTGATGAGTGTCTTTGTGTTGGTCTCTCCATTCTGTCCTCATGGACCGTTTCATGAGTGTCTTTGTGCTGGTCTCTCCATTCTGTGTTCATGGACCGTTTGATGAGTGTCTTTGTGTTGGTCTCTCCATTCTGTCCTCCGTTTGATGAGTGTCTTTGTGCTGGTCTCTCCATTCTGTCCTCATGGATCGTTTGATGAGTGTCTTTGTGTTGGTCTCTTCATTCTGTCCTCATGGACCGTTTCATGAGTGTCTTTGTGCTGGTCTCTCCATTCTGTCCTCATGGACCGTTTCATGGGTGTCTTTGTGCTGGTCTCTCCATTCTGTGTTCATGGACCGTTTGATGAGTGTCTTTGTGTTGGTCTCTCCATTCTGTCCTCATGGATCGTTTGATGAGTGTCTTTGTGTTGGTCTCTTCATTCTGTCCTCATGGACCGTTTCATGAGTGTCTTTGTGCTGGTCTATCCATTTTGTCCTCATGGACCGTTTCATGGGTGTCTTTAGTACTTTATAGCTCTGTGGATGGGGAACCTGTGTGCCGTCACTTCCGGCTATTGTGGGCTCGTCTGCCTTCTCGTTTCTAAGGACCCCAAAGTGGGCCGGAATTCACCGTAGAACTAAATCTGTTTTCTGACAACAACAACCCGATGTTACTGTAATGAAAATAAATTGCAAAATCACACGAACTCGCTTGCGACTACCTGTCCTAAACACAATGTGTAAATTAATTAGAAGAAAACAGAAACTACGATGAGCAGTAGAACACCTGGGCCACTCAACATAAGTGTCAATGATATTGCTCTTTAACAGGTCTATGAGTTCCAGTATTTGGGAAGTGTTTTTTTCGGCAGACAGCAGGATCGGCAGGGAAATCGAGACAAGGTGGCAGAAAGCATCTGCGGTGACTTATTAGCTGCCCCCACTGGTTAGGCACCCGAGCATTAGTTTGGCAACAAAGCAACAGCTGATAAACAGTATATTTATGCCGACTCTGTGCTTCCAGTGCCCAACATGGCCTCTGTCCAGGGCGCGAGAGCAGAATTTCGACGTGTGAAATGAAGTGTTTGAGGAAGGTCATCGGTGTTACCAGAAGTGACAGAATGCGGAACGACGACATTCGAAGTATGGTCGGCACTACGGCTTGTGTCGAATACATTTCCAGGCAGAAAATAAGTTGGTTTGGTCATCTCATGAGAATGCACCTTCATTAACTTTTACTGATGGCTTACAATGCTGGTAGATCTGGCTACATGGCAAGAGGAGGTAGAGGTGTCGCGAGGCAGGTGGATAGATGGCAGAGTTATTTTACAGCGACACGGACTCACATTGACCGACGCAACGCACTTGGCGCAGGACAGACGGCTTTGGGTCCTTACAACACTTAATGGTACAAGTGGACAGAAAACTAACTAACTCGATCTTATTTTTTTTTTTATTTCGAGTGAGAGTATCTTGTTTTGAGGCTTGAGATGGCTCGCAATACACTCCTGGAGTCTGTGAGAATGACATGGGATTTTTTTTTGGTTTTTTTTGTAGTTGTGTTTTAGCTGAGTTTTATCTGAGTCGCTGATAGGGTCGTGTCCTCAATAATGTTTCATCACATCAGTGACTGTGTCTAGATATGGCTGTGACCACACATCAGTGATTGTGTCTAGACATGGCCGTAACTTCAGAGATATCACATACCATCAGTGACTGTGTCTAGATATGGCTGTGACCACAAATCAGTGATTGTGTCTAGACATGGCCGTAATTTCAGTGATGTCACATACCATCAGTGATTGTGTCTAGACATGGCCGTAACTTCAGAGATATCACATACCATCAGTGACTGTGTCTAGACATGGCCGTAACCTCAGTATTGTTACACACCATCAGTGATTGTATCACGTGACATGCCCAAATCAATATTTAAATGCAAACAAAATTCACTATCTTATTGCAATTGTACTCAGCCACACTGAACCAGCACTGATGGGAGACAGACAGACAAACACGCATACTGCCAGAAGACTTACTGATGGGAGACAGACAGACAAACACGCGTACTGCCAGAAGACTTACTGATGGGAGACAGACAGACACACACGCGTACTGCCAGAAGACTTACTGATGGGAGACAGACAAACACACACGATTACTGCCTGAAGACTTACTGATGGGAGACAGACAGACACACACGATTACTGCCAGAAGACTTACTGATGGGAGACAGACAGACACACACGCGTACTGCCAGAAGACTTACTGATGGGAGACAGACAGACAAACACGCGTACTGTCAGAAGACTTACTGATGGGAGACAGATAGACAAACACGCGTACTGCCAGAAGACTTACTGATGGGAGACAGACAGACACACACGCGTACTGCCAGAAGACTTACTGATGGGAGACAGACAAACACACACGATTACTGCCAAAAGACTTACTGATGGGAGACAGACAGACACACACGCGTACTGCCAGAAGACTTACTGATGGGAGACAGACAGACACACACGATTACTGCCAGAAGACTTACTGATGGGAGACAGACAAACACACACGCGTACTGCCAGAAGACTTACTGATGGGAGACAGACAAACACACACGCGTACTGCCAGAAGACTTACTGATGGGAGACAGACAAACACACACGCGCACTGCCAGAAGACTTACTGATGGGAGACAGACAGACACACACGCGTACTGCCAGAAGACTTACTGATGGGAGACAGACAAACACACACGCGTACTGCCAGAAGACTTACTAATGGGAGACAGACAAACACACACGATTACTGCCAGAAGACTTACTAATGGGAGACAGACAAACACACACGATTACTGCCAGAAGACTTACTGATGGTAGACAGACAAACACACACGCGTACTGCCAGAAGACTTACTTATGGGAGACAGACAAACACACACGCGTACTGCCAGAAGACTTACTAATGGGAGACAGACAAACACACACGATTACTGCCAGAAGACTTACTAATGGGAGACAGACAAACACACACGATTACTGCCAGAAGACTTACTGATGGGAGACAGACACACACGATTACTGCCAGAAGACATACTGATGGGAGACAAACACACGCGTAATGCCAGAACACACACGATTACTGCCAGAAGACTTACTGATGGGAGACAGACACACACGATTACTGTCAGAAGACTTACTGATGGGAGACAGACAAACACGCACGCGTACTGCCAGAACACACACGATTACTGTCAGAAGACTTACCATGCCCCATCGCCAAATTTGAACGGCTTGCCTGTCAGAAAAGGAGTAAGTGTATGTTGTAAAATCTAGTTATCGAAGTGTCAATCCTTTCAAATACAAATTCTGTCTAATAGTTTCTGGGAGGGACAAGTGTGTGGCTGAGTCATGAACAGAACCACTGCCATACTGAAAGCATATAGTAAGAGACGACTAACCACTTTAGGGTAGAAGACTCACCAATTAACTCCGATGCGATTACGACATTCATACAAGAAAAAAGTTTGTACTCGACTAGATTTTTAAAGAAAGTTCTAGAAAAAAAATTACAGGTATTAAAAGGTAAATGTAATCAGACGCACTACTGTAGGGGATGGAGTGTTAGATACTTATTGTACTATATCCACGCTTGTTTATAAAGCAGGGTGTTCAAGTTCTTTCGCTGGTGCGTTTACCTCTCTAACATTAAACCAGCTTCCCATTTACAGCTGAGTCGACTTGAGTTAAACTTTGTGTCAAATAATAATGCTAGTGGTTTAAATAAATATATAATGAGGAACGAAGATATTAGGAGACAAGTAGGTACAACACCAGTGCTAGACCTCATCAAGAGACAGCAAACCAAATGGTTGGGCCATGTGACACGTCAAACACCAGATAGTATCCCCCAGAAAGCAATGTTATACAGATACAATGGATACAGCGCCTAGGACTGACCACGCAAAAGATGGATAGCAGAAATAACAGAAGTAGTAAAGCTCCCCGTGTACGAAGCAACCACTAGGGCCCGGTCAAGAGACTTCTTCATAACCTGACCCTGAAAGGCACACGCACATACTAGGGCTTGGTCAAGAAACCTCTTCATAACCTGACGCTGAAAGGCACAAGAAGTATAAAAAGCGAAAAGAAAGAATCTATTTATAGACATACAAATATAATTTTCATCATTCTCTATTATCTACTTTTGTTGTTAGAAGACGCAAGGATCCAGATGATGAACAGTCAATGAGCGTCAGGGTCAGCGAACCAAAGCTGACTGCTGGCGTCAGGGTCAGCAAACCAGAGCTGACTGCTGGCGTCAGGGTCAGCAAACCAGAGCTGACTGCTGGTGTCAGGGTCAGCGAACCAGAGCTGACTGCTAGCGTCAGAGTCAGAGAACCAGAGCTACAAAGACCCTTCTACACCTCCCCGCGGTGGTCTTGGATAACCGGCTGAAGCAGAGCGGACTGGCTAAGGAGAAGGGATCGAAGAGAGAAGGCTTACCCGGTACCCAAAAATGCTTGCAGAAGTCGGATGTGTCGGACCGAAAAGTGCAAATATAACAGTCAAGCTGTAAACTGCGACACAACGCATTCCATTCTGCGGACAGCATCCTGATGCTTGCAAAAACTCTTGTCATGGATTGGTAGCGGGAGATTGAGAACGTTCAGGGCTTGGTAGCGGGAGATTGAGAACGTTCAGGGCTTGATAGTGGGAGATTGAGAACGTTCAGGGCTTGGTAGCGGGAGATTGAGAACGTTCAGGGCTTGGTAGCGGGAGATTGAGAACGTTCAGGGCTTGGTAGTGGGAGATTGAGAACGTTCAGGGCTTGGTAGCGGGAGATTGAGAACGTTCAGGGCTTGATAGCGGGAGATTGAGAACGTTCAGGGCTTGGTAGCGGGAGATTGAGAACGTTCAGGGCTTGATAGCGGGAGATTGAGAACGGTCACGGCTTGGAAGCGGGAGATTGAGAATGTTCAGGGCTTGATAGCGGGAGATTGAGAACGGTCAGGGCTTGGTAGCGGGAGATTGAGAATGTTCAGGGCTTGGTAGCGGGAGATTGAGAATGTTCAGGGCTTGGTAGCGGGAGATTGAGAATGTTCAGGGCTTGGTAGCGGGAGATTGAGAATGTTCAGGGCTTGGTAGCGGGAGATTGAGAATGTTCAGGGCTTGGTAGCGGGAGATTGAGAATGTTCAGGGCTTGGTAGCGGGAGATTGAGAATGTTCAGGGCTTGGTAGCGGGAGATTGAGAACGTTCAGGGCTTGGTAGCGGGAGATTGAGAACGTTCAGGGCTTGGTAGCGGGAGATTGAGAATGTTCAGGGCTTGGTAGCGGGAGATTGAGAATGTTCAGGGCTTGGTAGCGGGAGATTGAGAATGTTCAGGGCTTGGTAGCGGGAGATTGAGAATGTTCAGGGCTTGGTAGCGGGAGATTGAGAATGTTCAGGGCTTGGTAGCGGGAGATTGAGAATGTTCAGGGCTTGGTAGCGGGAGATTGAGAATGTTCAGGGCTTGGTAGCGGGAGATTGAGAATGTTCAGGGCTTGGTAGCGGGAGATTGAGAATGTTCAGGGCTTGGTAGTGGGAGATTGAGAATGTTCAGGGCTTGGTAGCGGGAGATTGAGAATGTTCAGGGCTTGGTAGCGGGAGATTGAGAATGTTCAGGGCTTGGTAGCGGGAGATTGAGAATGTTCAGGGCTTGGTAGCGGGAGATTGAGAATGTTCAGGGCTTGGTAGCGGGAGATTGAGAATGTTCAGGGCTTGGTAGCGGGAGATTGAGAATGTTCAGGGCTTGGTAGCGGGAGATTGAGAATGTTCAGGGCTTGGTAGAGGGAGATTGAGAATGTTCAGGGCTTGGTAGCGGGAGATTGAGAATGTTCAGGGCTTGGTAGCGGGAGATTGAGAACGAATGAAGAAGAAGCAAAAAGTGTGTCGAAGAGAACAGTGAAGAACTGGACAACGATGTTTAAAGCAAGACGTGAGTTAACGCAACAATATGCGCCTGACCTGGTCTCGGAAGATCTTTCGTTAACTCACATCCTTCTTTAAACATCGTTGTCCAGTTCTTCACTGTTCTCTTCGCCACACTTTTGTCACCATACACTGCCTGCATTCTGCGATGAATGTCAACTGGTCGACATCCTTCAGCTGTTAGAAACCGAATCACCGCTCGCTGATCAACTCTGGACGGATTCCGTATCACACCCGCCATGTTTTCAACGGTCTGCTGAGGAAACTATGAGTTGGAGGATAACGAAATTTTAAAACTTGACGGTTGGTATATGCTGTTTACACCAGAAGTGACGTAATCATGCACATCGTGCGTATGTTCACTTGCTGCAGTTTGGTCCGGTTTCATTTGAACACGCTTCGTACTAGTTGATCGAAACGTAAGTATCTTGTATCCCCTTCGTCCTGGCAATGATATTATCCCTGCCTCTAGATCAATGGAGCATGTGTTCAAGATCTTGTGTCACTTAACGTCTTTGTACTGGTTTAGAAGACTCTGTAGAGTCTGTATACTTCTTCTTCGTTCGTTCTCAATCTCCCACTACCAAACACTGAAAGGGCTTAAGTAGCAGAATGTAGTCCAGAGAACGGAATGCCTTGTGTCGTAGTTTACAGCTTGGCTGCGATATTTGGACCTTTCGGTCCAACACATCCGACTTCAGCATGCATTTTTTGAGTACCGGGTTAGCATTCCCTCTTCGATCCCTTCTCCTTAGCCAGTCTGCCCTGCTGCAGCCTGTTATCCAGGATCACCGCGTGGAGGTGTAGAAGGGTCTAGGCATCCCTGGTTCACTGGCCCTGACGCTAGCAGTCAGCTATGGGTCGCTGACCACTGCAGCTCATGTGCTGCTCAGCATCTTGAAACCGAGTCTGTATACAACCAGTTTCATTCACCACTCTCTGATTTAACATCTGATCTGGACCTTTCTTTAGTTAATTTGTAGCTATCCCCTCTTGTTCTTGCCGGTGGCTGAATTTTGAAAAACTTGTTATAGTCTAATTTATCCGTTCCTCTGATCATCTTATCAACCTGTATTAAGTCACCACGAATTCTTCTCTCTTCTAGACACTGTAGGCCGGTTTTTCTGAGTCTTTCCTCATAACTGTAATTCTGGAATCCCACTATCAGCTTTGTCGCTCTTCTTTGTATCTTTTCTAGCATGTTTATATCTCCTCTATAATAAGGACTCCACACCTGTACACAGTACTCCAATCTAGGTCTAACTAAAGCTTTATACAGTTGGACTATCACTTCCTTGCTCCTATGTTTAATATTTATTTTATTATACCTGACATTACATTTGCCTTTTTCACTGCTACCTTAACTTGCTCACTCACCTTTCCTGTATGATCTATTATAACCCCTAGTTCCCTTTCCTTATCTATCTTTCTAATATTGTTCTCTCCCATTCTGTAATTATGTTCCATATTGGATCTACCCATGTGGATAACTGTACATTTATCTACACTAAACTCCATTTGCCAGATTACAGACCATTCTCGAATGTGATCTAAATCCGACCTCAATATATCCACTTCTGCTTTAGATGAGACACTACTGCATAGTTGTGTATCCTCTGAGGATTTTGCAATCATGGATCCGATACCAATGTCCAAATCGTTTAAATATATCAAGAATAAAATTAGTCCCAAAACCGAGCCCTTTGGCACTCCACCTTTTACTTTACACCAAACAGGGTACTCATTTATGTCCGCTCACTGCCTCCTTCCCGTTAACCAATTTTCAATCCATTTGGCAACTCGTAGGAGATTTCAGGATCAAACAGCCTTTATTCCTCAACCTCTTACATTCCGTGGTCTTTCCCATCGACAGAAGTGAAGGTCAAACAGGCAGGTCGATAGTTTGATTGAGGGATAGGGGAATAAAGGGAAGGGGGGAGACTTACCAACATTCTGGACTTGTGCCCACTGCTGTCTTGAGAGTATTTAGTCTGCAAACAGGAATGGCACACACTATTACACTCTTGAAACGTGAGATATTTCTTAAAACAGATGTCAAACATCCCATAAAACATGTATACGACATCTATTCAATCATTTGTATAATATCTATTCAAACGTAAATATCGATTTAAATATATATTAGAACATCCATTCAAAAACCCATGTAACATCCATCTGACATCCACCCAAATTTCCACCCAAACACCCACCCACCCAAACACCCACCCACCCAAACATCCAACCACCCAAACATCCACCCAACCAAACATTCATCCAATCAACCAACCAACCAACCAACCAACCATCCACCCAACCATCCACCCAACCAACCACCCAACCACCCATCCAACCAACCACCCACCCAACCAACCAACCAACCATCCACCCACCCAACCAACCAACCAACCATCCACCCACCCAACCAACCATCCAACCAACCACCCATCAAACCAACCACCCAACCACCCATCCAACCAACCAACCAACCAACCACCCACCCAACCAACCATCTCCTACGCTGCGATCTTTCACTGTCCCACTTTGACCAATGGCCACACCAAAGTGACGTCACTAACACAATTGCTGACTACGTCACAACACTAGCTGACTGCTTACATCCGGGGCACTGGACGAGTCGTTCTGGAGGTAATCCCGTGATCTTGCTCGCTGTTTCCGCTTCATGGCTCTGAATCCATCACGCACCTGCCAGCGAGGGAGGCAATTGTCTGTTCATTAACATTTCACGTATTCATGATTAAAATATCAATTTCTGATTGCTGCTTTTGTCCATAATATACACACTTTCTCTGTCTCTGTCTCTCTCTCTCTCTCTCTCTCCCTCTCTCTATAGTCTATCTCACTTTCTCCAAATCTCACTTTCTCTATATCTCATTTTCTACGAGGTTGTATATCACTCACTTTCTCTAAAAGTCTCTTTCTGTCTCTCTCTTCCTCTCTATCTCTCTCTCTCTCTTTTCCTTACGTCATAAATCTCAATCACTTTTTCTCTCTCTCGTTCTCATCCTTTTTTTTCTCTCATTATCCCCCAATCTCACTTTTTCTCTTTCTCTCTCTCTGTCTCTGTCACTCTAACTCCCTATCTCTCTCTCCATTTCCTCACATTTTCTTTCTCTCGTATTTCTCTACCCGTTTTCCTCTCTCAAACCCTCTCTCTCTCTCTATATGTCTCTCGCTCTTACGCACATACGTTGTATGCTTCTCTCTCTCTCACTGTCTCTCTATCTCTCTCCATTTCCTCACATTTCTTTCTCTCACATTTTCTCTCTCTCGTATTTCTCTACCCTTTTTCATCTCTTCAACCCTCTCTCCCTCTCTCTCTGTGTCACTCTAACAATAAGACCTACATACCCCCCCCCCCACTCCCCCCCCCCCCCCCTCCCGACTATGACAGACATGTACATCAGACATTTATAATAATTGATCCAATAACTGTAAATAACAAAGCAACGTCTAACAAGCCACTGTAATGTTCTGATCACCCAACCGTCCAACTGAAACCAGCACACTCCGGAAAGAAAAACTCAGATTTGGCTCGAGAGAAAGAACAAGTCAAACTATTTTTAAAGACAAAGAAAACGTAAAACTGAAATGGAAGAAAATCACAGAATCAGAACAAAGCTGATGTTAGTGGCATCGGTTTAGTTTCTTGCTTCTCTGTCAATCTTCATAGATTGGACCTTGAGAACAGAGTGACCCCCGCATGGGTTGCCTCTAACCACAAGGCATTAATATCTACCCTACCTTTTCTCAAATCCTCATCTCATACGGCCTCCAATCATCTGCATTCCTCTTTTCCCTCTACCTACATCGCCATTTAGTCCCTCCGTGTCTGATGACTACTAGCTTATCCGGCCGTTTCCCCACTTATTACGCCCTCCTGGCCACTTCCTCCCGCCTTTGTCTATCATTTGGGATCCTGCATCCGACCCGCGTGAAGTGATGTAACGATTTCTCAGTTAAGTACCATATTCTCCCCTTTTATATTGACAGCCCCCATTAATGTGTTCTTATTTTCTTCTGTTATTCGTTTCGTCATTATTATTGTTGATCGTTGTCTTGAATGAAGCCCTATTGATCGTCACGCAAGTTTAATT
Source organism: Ariolimax columbianus (assembly GCA_036924085.1). NCBI lineage: Eukaryota > Metazoa > Mollusca > Gastropoda > Stylommatophora > Arionidae > Ariolimax > Ariolimax columbianus. The sequence goes on from JAVGWX010000023.1 coordinate 2,856,155, forward strand.
TCTTTCGTCGTTTCGGTGCGAAATCTGAAATCTGACCATTGATATTTATAATCTTGTTTTTGCCATTATGTTTTCGTACAGTAATAATAAGAATATTAATTTGTCGTGTACAAGGGAAATAGCGCAATCAGAATAGACATCTATTGTGCGCTACAATGAAATAAAGCAATCAGAATAGAACGTTCAGAATATAAATCTATCTCTTACAAGAAAATAGAATAATCAAAGTAGAAATCTATTTTGTACAAGAAAATAAAATAATGAATAGAAATATGTCGTGTACAAGAAAATAGAGCAATCAGAATAGAAATTGAATGTGTACAAGAAATAGAATAATCAATAGAAATCTATGGTGTACAAGAATTGTTTTTTTTTGGTGATAATATGTACATGTACACAGTAAAAGGCAGATAAATACAGGAAGAAGGAATGTTTGTTCCTGGCGACGATATAATATATATAGCGAACAACAGAAAATCAAATGAATCCGAACCCTGGACCTCCAGATAAAAGGAGCTTCTTGCAATTAAAGAGAGGCAGGAGTTACTAGACCAGCCGGACACCTCTTAAAGTGTTTGACAGCCGGCCGTTTGTCGTGGTTCAAGGATTGCGACTCTGAAATATGGGTCGAGTTCGATCCAGACTTATTTATAGATTCAATTATATCCAAACGTTTCTATCTTCAAACACAGACAGTCCATGCATAATAAGCGCGGGTCCTGGTTGACATAAATCAACAATAGTAGTGACAATTGACGAATGTGGTAAGGGAGAGGTGGGGTGGGCGGGGGTGGGGGAGAGGAGATCGAGTTACAGGCTGCTCATTACTTCACTTTCGTTTCTGTTGTTCGTTACAAAGGCTTCTAAGTGCAGATAAATACTTATTACGTGATAGATTTCACAAAGATTCTTTATTTATGCTCTTCATACACGGAAAGAAATGTACAAGATAAAGTCAGGCATATAAAGGAATGGATAAGATATAGTCAGACAGACCCATAAAGAATTGGATAAGATATAGTCAGACAGAACCATAAAGGAATGGATAAGATATAGTCAGCTAGTCCCATAAATAAATGGATAAGATATAGTCAGGCAGACCCATAAAGAAATGGATAAGATATAGTCAGGCAGGCCCATAAAGAAATGAATAAGATATAGTCATACAGACCCATAAACAAATGGATAAGATATAGTCAGGCAATCCCATAAACAAATGGATAAGATATAGTCAGGTAATCCCATAAACAAATGCATAAGATATAGTCAGACAGACCCATAAAGGAATGGATAAGATATAGTCAGGCAGAGCCATAAAGGAATGGATAAGATATAGTCAGACAGACCCATAAAGGAATGGATAAGATATAGTCAGGCAGACCCATAAAAGAATGGATGAGATATAGTCAGGCACAGGAATAACAAGAATAATAACGAATCAAACAATATGGACTTAAAAACGTCAAGGGAAGCAGAAAACAAACAGCAAGGTCCTACAACAAACAGCAAGGTCCTACAACAAACAACAAGATTATACAACAAATAGCACCGTTCTACAACAAATAGCACGGTTCTACAACAAACAACAAGATTATACAACAAATAGCACCGTTCTACAACAAATAGCACCGTTCTACAACAAACAACAAGATTCTACAACAAATAGCACCGTTCTACAACAAATAGCACGGTTCTACAACAAACAACAAGGTTCTACAACAAACAACAAGGTTCTACAGTACATAGCACGGTTCTACAACAAATAGCAAGGTTCTACAACAAATAGCACGGTTCTAGAACAAACAACAAGGTTCTACAACAAACAACAAGTTTCTGCAACAAACAGCAAGGTTCTACAACAAATAGCACGGTTCTACAACAAACAACAAGGTTCCACAACAAACAACAAGGTTCTACAACAAACAACAAGGTTCTACAACAAACAACAAGGTTCTACAACAAATAGCACGGTTCTACAACAAACAACAAGGTTCTACAACAAACAGCAAGGTTCTACAACAAACAACAAGGTTCTACAACAAATAGCAATGTTCTACAACAAACAGCAAGGTTCTACAACTAACAGCAAGGTTCTACAACCCATAGCACGGTTCTACAACAAACAACAAGGTTCTACAACAAACAGCAAGGTTCTACAACTAACAGCAAGGTTCTACAACACATAGCAAGGTTCTACAACAAATAGCACGGTTCTACAACAAACAGCAAGGTTCTACAACAAACAGCAAGGTTCTACAACAAACAACAAGGTTCTACAACAAACAACAAGGTTCTACAACAAACATCAAGGTTCTACAACAAACAACAAGGTTCTACAACAAACAACAAGGTTCTACAACAAACAGCAAGGTTTTACAACAAACAAGAACATACTTGAGGCGCCACGAGGCAATAGCAGATGAAGATGGCCAACCCCTGAAAAAGAAACATGGCGATAACCAGAAACATATTGAATGGTTTTTCTTGTTTTAATCCTTGGCTGAAACCAAGAAAAAGAATTATTTTATTTCCCTCACTCCTCTTCTTAGATCCCTGTCAGGGACATATAAAGTGGTCAGGGACATGTGAAGGGTGACAGAAATGTAAAGAGGTGAGAACATGTAAAGTAGGCAGGTACATGTAAAGGGGTCAAGAAAATGTAAAGGGGGTCAGGAACATGTAAAGAGGTCAGAGGCATGTAAAGAGGTCAGAAACATGTAAATGGTGGCAGGGACATGTAAATGGTGGCAGGGACACGTAAAGGGTGGCAGGGACATGTAAAGGGTAGCAGTCACATGTAAAGAGATCAGGGAAATGTAATGGAGTCCGGGACAGGTAAAGGGTGGCAGTGACATGTAAAGGGTGGCAGTGATATGTAAAGGGTGGCAGTGAAATGTAAAGCGTGGCAGGGACATGTAAAGGGTGGCAGGGAAAAAGTAAATGGTGGCAGTCACATGTAAAGGGGTCAAGGACATGTAAAGGGGTCAGTTATATGCATATGGATCTGATACTAAGAATCGACATCACTGCAATATGATCATACCCATAGGTGTTCTGTCTCTCCCAGTAAATGGTAAAGAGTGTAGAAATTGATGGTTCCTGCAGCCCGTTGGTTGTACACACTTCTGCTCTGTCCTCTCTTACACCTAGTTCGATATCAAAGATCTGCAGTCTGTGAGTTGCTGATCCATCTACTGCAGTGACGTCTTCTAACAGGAGAGAATCGGCTTCAAACTGTCACTCTTTTCCATATCTAGTGTACCCGTCAGTGGTGCAGTGGGAAGCGAGGATGTCGGCTCATTCGTTACCCTGAATATCCCGGTATCACCAGGGCAGTAGATCCACACCAGCCTATCTGGGTCTGAGGCCTCTCCAGCTGCCATCCAATCATCCCTTAGCCATCCCTTCTGTACCTTCCCGAGTAAGGATTGGGAGCCTGACACGATGACTGACCCTGTTCGCGCTTGGCTTTGCCTGGCTTGGCTTAGTTTGGCTTGGCTTGGTTTGGCTTTGCCTGGCTTGGCTTGGCTTGGCTTGATTTGGCTTTGTCTGGCTTGGCTTGGTTTGGCTTTGCCTTGGCTTGGCTTGGCTTCGTTCGTTCTCAATCTCCCGCTACCAAACCCTGAAAGGGCTTAAGTAGCAGAATGTAGTCCAGAGAACAGAATGCGCTGTGCCGTAGTTTACAGCTTGATTATGATATTTGCACCTTTCGGTCCAACACATCCGACTTCAGCAAGCATATTTTAGTACCAGGTTAGCATTCCCTATTCGATTCCTTCTCCTTAGCCAGTCTGCCCGGCTGCAGCCTGTTATCCAGGATCACCGCGTGGAGGTGTAGAAGGGTCTTCGCAGCTCTGGTTCGCTGATCCTGACCTCAGCAATCAGCAATGGGTCGCAGGCCCTGACCCCAGCAGTCAGGAATGGGTCGCTGACCCTGACCCCAGCAGTCAGCAATGGGTCGCTGACCCTGACCCCAGCAGTCAGCAATGGGTCGCTGACCCTAACCCCAGCAGTCAGGAATGGGTCGCTGACCACTGCAGCTCATACGCTCTCTGTCCCTGTTAAAGAGGTCTCATACATCCACCTCGTAGATGCCGTATTTGCTTCCATCTCCCTCCACGAACTGGGGGTTCCTGTTCTGCATGAACCTCTCTGCTGAGCGATCACCAGCCCTTTCACTCTAGCAGAGAGACCAGAGCCCTCTTCATGAAACACAGATCCATCGGTATACACGTTTAGTCAGGCAAAACATATTGACCAAGACCATGACCTCCTCATAGTTTTCCCTGGAAACAGGTGTTTTGATGGCAGCCTGGCAGACGAGGTGGGGGAAATGGACGTGATCCCCGTAGTAGTGAGCGACAGGCAGATGAAGCCGAACATAGCACAACCGTCTGGAGGACCTCGCTCCTCCTTCATCAGTACGCTCGGGATGTGAGGAAAGCTACTACAACTCGGTACTAAACGACCTTTTCAGGGACAACAAAAGAGCAATGTTACACCTTGTGGGCACTAACCAATAACACCATCATTATGATCAACAGCTTATGAACTTCGACCTCTGTTCTACGGTTGCATCACTCTCTGCACTCTCTACCCAGGGTTATGTTGCCTTCTTGGTAACCTCTCAGGCTACACTAGACAGGGATGATGTGGCTGGTTTCAAGAGGTACTGCGGAACATTCAAATATTTTCACTGCAATGGAACTCAGTTCTCGTGGTCTTATTCCGGAGTCGAACCTACACCACCTGATCACGAGACCGACGGCTTAATCACTTCGCCACGGAATCCCCAAACCATACTAGGAGTAACATAATTAATGCGAGACAGACATTTGTTAGAAATTTTGGTGTTATTTACCAGGTGCGGATCCTGGTAGTAGTAACACATACCTCACTACTGTACGGTCGCTGTGAGCTGTTGAAACGTAGCCTAAACAAAGATGTGTTGGCGCATAGACGACCAGAAATTCGAAGACGGCCTGTGTGGCAAATCGTGGTTCAGCTGAGTCGACTCAACCCCCTAGTAGTCTTCAGGATATACAAGATGGGGCAAATGTTTCCTTTTAAGAAGGACATTTTGGTCACGTTAAGCTGTGCATGACTTGGTCGATAAACTTTCTTAAAAGGACTCAAAAGGAATTTCTGATGAAGTTGGACTCGGATTGCAACAGAAGTACATGTACCCGGGTGTGGGAGATGATTCGAGTTGACTGAGTAACGTTAGGCAGTGTATCAGCTGCAGTAAGCTGCTCGTATGGTTTAGCCTACAACATAATGCATGCTCAATTACATTTCCGCAAAAAGTGCTCATTATATGAGTACCCATACGACTGACTGCCAACACACAATGAAGCGATGGGATAAGTGTCTCAATGCTGGTGGAAAGGATGCTGAGAAATAATGGACAATCTAAGCGCAATTATAAATGGTCTTCCGGGCCTAAAGCACGGCGCTGTGAATGAACTGACAGCAGCCAGAGACTCCTACCTGGCTGCTTGCACCAGAGTCAGCGAACCAGAGATGACCAAGGCTCTATTCCTGGCTGCTTGCACCAGTCAGCGAACCAGAGATGACAAAGGCTCTATTCCTGGCTGCGTGCACCAGAGTCAGCGAACCAGAGATGACCAAGGCTCTATTCCTGGCTGCTTGCACCAGTCAGCGAACCAGAGATGACAAAGGCTCTATTCCTGGCTGCGTGCACCAGAGTCAGCGAACCAGAGAGGACCAGGGCTCTATTCCTGGCTGCTTGCACCAGAGTCAGCGAACCAGAGATGACCAAGGCTCTATTCCTGGCTGCTTGCACCAGTAAGCGAACCAGAGATGACAAAGGCTCTATTCCTGGCTGCGTGCACCAGAGTCAGCGAACCAGAGAGGACCAGGGCTCTATTCCTGGCTGCTTGCACCAGAGTCAGCGAACCAGAGATGACCAAGGCTCTATTCCTGGCTGCTTGCACCAGTCAGCGAACCAGAGATGACAAAGGCTCTATTCCTGGCTGCGTGCACCAGAGTCAGCGAACCAGAGAGGACCAGGGCTCTATTCCTGGCTGCTTGCACCAGAGTCAGCGAACCAGAGACGACCAAGGCTATATTCCTGGCTGCGTGCACCAGAGTCAGCGAACCAGAGATGACCAAGGCTCTATTCCTGGGTGCGTGCACCAGAGTCAGCGAACCAGAGATGACTAAGGCTCTATTCTTGGCTGCTTGCACCAGTCAGCGAACCAGAGATGACAAAGGCTCTATTCCTGGCTGCGTGCACCAGAGTCAGCGAACCAGAGATGACCAAGTCTCTATTCTGCCTCCAAGGGGTGGTATCCCTGGAAACGAACTGGCCAATGCAGTCTGGCTAAAATAATATGGATCACAGTGGGAAGCCAAACCGTATCTCTCCCCTCCCCCCCCCCCTCAACCCCTTAAAACGGGTGTTGGTCGGAAAGGCGCGGATATCTCAACCTAGCTGTAAACAACTACACAGTGTCCTTTTCAGCATAAACGGGGAAAAAGAAGGGTTTTTTTCAAGTTTGTTTCTTCACTAATTTTATTCAAAAAGTCATTTGTGACCTTTTTAGTGACTTTCTCTAGTATTTTAATGAAATCATCGTAAGTGGGTTGTTCAGACAACAAGATAAACCAACCTGCAGAGAGTTGAAGATGGCGAAGAGATACTGGAAGACAACTGTCTCCTTGTTGACTGACAGCACCCCAAACACCCAGGTGAGTCCCAGGAGAGGCGACAGGACGCATAAGGTCCTTACCACAGACCTGAATGAGGTAAGAATATTATTGTGGAGAGGTTAAGAGGTCAAGGTAACGCAGTTCAAGTTCAAGGTCAAGTGCCATCTTTACATCCTAGGTCGGCAGGTCAGTTCAGTTCAAGCGACATCTTCGCATCCAAGGTCGGCAGGTCAGTTCAGTTCAAGCGACATCTTCGCATCCAAGGTCGGCAGGTCAGTTCAGTTCAAGCGACATCTTCGCATCCAAGGTCGCAGGTCAGTTCAGTTCAAGCGACATCTTCGCATCCAAGGTCGGCAGGTCAGTTCAGTACAAGCGACATCTTCGCATCCAAGGTCGGCAGGTCAGTTCAGTACAAGCGACATCTTCGCATCCAAGGTCGGCAGGTCAGTTCAGTTCAAGCGACATCTTCGCATCCAAGGTCGGCAGGTCAGTTCAGTTCAAGCGACATATTCACATCGAAGGGCGGCTACAATGGATCTCCATTGTACTCTACCTCTTGCCGTAATGGTTCAATCTGGCAGGCGTTTTCCAGTCCATCTTCTGATGTTATCCACCCACATAGCCTTGTCTTCCTCTTGAACGACCGCCTTCCACCCTACCCTCCAGTATGGTCTTGATTATGGAGGTATCTCTTGTTATATGAGCAACATAGTTTAAACTCCGAGTGGTCTGCGTGTATAACAAGAATAGGACCACTGCCCCCGCAGAGATCATGTCGTAAGAGGCGACTAACTGTGTGACATGGCATAACACCGGCCATGATTAGGTGGTTTGTTAAGAGCAGCATAGATGGCGCCTAGCAGGCTGCGGATCTACTTTGCTGTAGTGTTTGAGTCTATTAAGATGAACTCGCACATCGGTTAACCACCATCTGCGGCACTTGTTCAATCGCAGCGGAGTAATAAGCCTACCCAGCCAAGCAGGAAATTCTCTCCGCAGTATATCCAGCCCACGCCAGAGCTGGGACCTGCACAGGGGCATCCGCCCCTGTAGAATTACAGGTCGACTATGACCAAACTCAACTGTCTAACCCTGATTTCGGTCATTCATTCTCTTTTCACCCCCAACTTTTCCAATCCCTCCACATTTGTTTTCTTCTCTTTCCAAGAAATGCGACCCAATCTTCTATAAACCCACATCTCGAAGGCTTCAATACTCTTTTCCAACTTGTTATTCATTGTCCATGTTTCTGCGCCATAAAGTAGTGAAGAGGATACATAACACCTGATAATTCTCATTTTCAAATCCTGATTTATCTGCTTGGATGTCAGTATGTGTCACATGTTGCCGAATACCATCTTGACCATACCTATTCTCTTTCTGATTTCTTGTTCACAGCTGCCATCTTCCGTTATTACGAAGCGTGTTCAAATGCAACAGCGGAACATACCTACGATGCGCATGATGACGTCGCTTCTGGTGTAAACAGCACACACCAACCGTCAAGTTTGCAAAATGTCATTATACTCAGACTCATAGTTTGGCATACACTGAAGTCATTGTGGCTAGATCTTTAGTTTTTGGCATACCCTGAAGTCATTGTGGCTAGATCTTTAGTTTTTGGTATGCCCTGCGTTCATTGTGGATACATCCTTTACCCTTACAGGGTATACCAAAATCAGCAGATATCGCATCCTCGCTGTAAACTAGGACACATCTTTTGTCAGGACCAACGCTGGAGAAGATGCAGATCTGTAAAATCTAAGGCTGACAGTGATAAGAGGCAGTTGCTCATCTGCTTCTTCCTTTCCTTCTTCGTCTGCCTTCGTCTTCGTCAACGTATTCTTTGCCATCGTCTAAAGCCTTCGTCTTTTTATTTTTTCCCTCTTCCTCACCTACTTTTTCTTCCTCTTTTTGTTCTTGTTCTTCTTCCTCTTTTCCCTCTTCTTTATCTCCTTCTCCTCCTTGGTATTGAAATGGACGTTGCGCCGTAGTTTACAGCGGAGGTGCGATGCATGTGCAGTTCAGACCAACACATGCAGTTTCAGCTGACTTGTTTCAGTCTGTCACAGAACTCACGCTGTTTTGGAAACTTCCTACTCTAATCATCCACTTGCTGAGTGAAAGGCATGCATTACCGTACTGCATCTGCATTCGTCGCTGAATTTCTAGAGGTTTCACCTCTTCACTTATACACAAAAAAAACGGGTAACAAAACGTTGCACTTATTTGGTGCATGTCAGTAGTCTGGCACTTATTTGGTGCATGTCAGTAGTCTGGTACTTATTTGGTGCATGTCAGTAGTCTGGCGTCCCTCTTGTAGCTGCAGTTATGACGTCAAGTTATTCGCCTGTACCGTGATGTCACGTGCAGGATACTATTGACATCCTTAGCAACCATATTAACAAGTTACAGTACAATGTCATGGCTTATCGCATTTCTATCCCACTTTTAAGGTTTTCATTTGAAGCCCCCTCACAAATCAACACCACAGTCCAGATGAGGTCTAAGTGTCTAGAACAGAGATGAATTCGTGGTGACTTAATGCATGTTTATAAGATAATCAAAGGAAAGGATAAATTAGACTATAACAAGTTTTTTACAATACAGCCACCTACAATAACAAGATGGCATAGCTACAAGCTGACTAAAGAGAGGCCCAGATTAGATATTAGGAAATATTTTTTTAGTCAGAGAGTAGTGAATGCTTGGAATGCATTGCCACGGGAGATAGTGGAGGCAGGGACGGTTAATGCATTTAAGAATAAATTAGATGCGCATAGCTTTTAGAAAAAGGTAATGTAAGTAAATGAAACTGGTTGTATAAAGACTCTGCAGGGTCTTCTAAACCAGTATAAAGACGTTAAGTTGGTTGTCATTTGAATTATATTGACACCTTACTTGCTTCTCTGCAGAAAGTCTCTGGTCATCTGATGCTTCGTGCTCTGCATTATTCTCACCACTTGAAATAAAATAAGGTAGTTGACCTAGGAGGAAGGACAAAAATAAAAAATATTGTTGAAAGAGTAGTTATCAGTTCGTTCAATACGTTTGTTAATTTTGTTTCCACGTATGCCTTTGAGCGTCGTGGGGAGGTTAAGTCGGCTGTCCTCAATGAAAGGGATTGATTCCGGGATGAGAGGACGATGGGGAGTAGTGAAGTCTATTTCTACGAGCTATTTCCCTTTCAGCTTGACTGGAGCGTGATGATAAAGGGAATCGAACCCGATCCCCTTTTTTGCAAGAACTAAAGATGACCAACGTCTCCAGGCAGTCGCTAGTTTCATTCCCTCAAGTAGTGTCCTCATTAGAAAGACGAATATCGACTCTTAAGTCAATTCCAGGATTGTACAGGCCAGCTCTGCGTTTGGGAGGCTATGAGCACACGTCTGCAACCCACAGGGCTTCAGTGTCACCGGCAAGATAACAAAATTACCGTGCTGTAGTGTTAACCATGCTTTTGCATCCCTGCGAAACACGGACAGTAAATAGCAGACACGCCAGACAAATAAATCCTTTTCATTTTAGCTGCGTGTGCAGGTTGTTCTAGATCAGATGGCAGGATAAAGTATATTTTTAGCAAACCACACATATTGGGTTAGTTGCTCATCGCAAGCGAAGATGGCGACATTATCAGAAGATTTTGTTTTCATGATGTGACTTGCGCTGTATTTGGATTATAGTGAGGGATATACAGCGCTGGTCATCAGCCTCACTCTTTGATCTCGAGCTACCCTGGACCAGCGGCAAGACATAACTCGATGCAGGCACTTTGGTCCCACCTCCCTTGAGACCAATGGTCGCTTGAAACCTGCGGGACTCGATCGTCTGTCGTTTTCGTTTATTGCTTTTAGAGGTGAGTACGTCACCTCTTGACCACAGCTACGCGCTGAGCATACATACCTTTCTGAAAAAATCTCAACATAAGATGGGTGGGACATGTTTGCATGTCCGATGAGCGCATCTCCAAGCAGATGCTATACTGGGATGTCCTAATCGGCATATGCACCGCCAATGGTACCATAGAAACGTCACATAAATTCATTGAAAGCGTCAGTGAAACACTTCAACATTGATACTAAACTTAACTTCTTTATACTGGTTTAGAAGACCCTGCAGAGTCTGTATACAACCAGTTTCATTTACATTTCCTTGCTCTAAAAGCTATGCGCATCCAATCTAGTCTTAAATGCATTAACTGTCTCTGCTTCCACTACTTCCTGTGGCAATGCATTCTAAGCATTCACCACTCTCTGACTAAAAAAAATATTTCATATCTAATCTGGACCTTTCTTTAGTTAATTTGTAGCTTTGCCTACTTGTTCTTATGGGTGGTTGTATTTTGAAAAACTTGTTATAGTCTGATTTATGATGTCCCCTCGGGGGAGGTGGTTACACAGAACCGTTTCATCTGGCGTGTTAGCATCACGCAAGGTGCTCAGATCGCAGAGCGTAACACTATCTCCGTGGCTCAAAGAGAGCATCACGCTCGAAAGACCACGAACTCACAAGGCTTCTACATCTAACTCCTCACATGAGTGCGTTGAGAGCAGTCTGTCATGCTAGGATTGGTCTTTACAGCCACATGAGAGCCCATCTCGCATCACAAATCTGGTACTACCAGCATCTTCGCTTGCGATGAGCAACTACTACCCTTGTGTTACTCAGACTCTCGTTGAAAGCAAGTAAGCAAAGTAGCCCCAACAAAGACAGACAGACAGACAGACAGACAGAAGGAACAAAAATCTACTTACGAAGAGTACACACAGAACAGGTCCAATAAAGGCCCAGATAAGCCCATTACTAGTTGACAACCAGCATCTGTGGAAGAAAGGAATGTCTAAAACCTCACACACACGTGCATCGTCTCTTTGTCACCGTGTCTAAATCACCTTAGTGTATGATTGGTTAGAGGCAAGCTGCTTCTCGTGCCAGATAGACACGTTTGTGATCTAGCCAATCATGGTTCAAGTTACCCAGATGACGTTGGACACCTGGCTGTTAGAGTTAATCACGTGACCTATTCTTTCCAGAACGTTAGTTGTCTTTTCATTTGTGTCTAGAGGAGTTTAAGTCATCTGTCCTGCGCCAAGTGCGTTGCGTCGGTCGTTGTTAGCCCGCGTCGCTGCATAATCACTGTAATGTCATCTATCCATCTGCCTCGCGGACGTCCCCTTGACCTGTAGCCAGATCTACCAGCATTGTAAGCCATCAGTAAAAGTTGATGAAGGTGCATTCTCATGAGATGACCAAGCCAACTTATTTTTTGCCTGGAAATGTATTCGACACAAGCCGTAGTGCCGACCATACTTCGAATGTCGTCGTTCCGCATTCCGTCTCTTCTGGCAACACCGAAGACCTTCCTCAAACACTTCATTTCACAAGTCGAAATTCAGCTCTCACACACCCTAGACAGAGGCCATGTTTGGCACTGGTAGCACAGAGTTGGCATAAATACACTGTTTATCAGCTGTTGCTTTGTTGCCAAACTAATGATCGGGTGCCTAAGCAGTGGGGGCAGCTGATAAGTCATCGCAGATGCTTTCTGACACCTTGTCTCTATTCCCCTGTCGATCCTACCGTCTGCCCAAATACTCGAACTCATGGACCTGTGGAAGAGCAATATCATTGAGACTTATCTTGAGTGGCCCAGGTGTTCTACTGATCATCGTAATCTCCGCCAAGGAAGCATTGAGCAACTCAGGGTTCTGGGCAAGTCGGCCCGCGCCATACAAAGACGTGCATCATCCTGGGCATCACGCCTTCTACTACCGACCACTCCAGACAAGCGTGTTTGTTCATATGACCTAAATATCTTAGCTTTCTCCTTGAGGTTTTGCTAATCCAATCGTCTGTTATATTAATTTATTGCAGAACTTAAGTTTGTCTTTCTTTCAGTCCACACTATTTTCAGCTTCCTTCTAAATCACTTCAAATTGAATGGTTTAATATTTTCAGCACTTGTTGTCTGAAATGTCCATGCCTCGAAGCCACATGTTGCCACAAATAGAATACATGTTTTGACCAGGTGATACTTTTGTCTTCTAGCGTGTACCTAGCCATTCACTTCCCATGTGCGTTACTTTGTGTAAGGCAACTGCATGCTGTCGACTAATTTTTTTAGAGCAGTCGACAGAATCGTTCATTGTGTCTAATAAATAATTAAACTCTTATACACCAACTACTTCTACATTATCTGTTAGTCAGGGTGAGGTAAAATATACTGATCAGACGTGTTAGTCAGGGTCAGGTAAAATATACTGATCAGACATGTTAGTCAGGGTCAGGTAAAATATACTGATCAGACATGTTAGCCAGGGTCAGGTAAAATATACTGCTCAGACATGTTAGTCAGGGTCAGGTAAAATATACTGACCAAGACCCTCTTATCGGCCTCCTCGTAACCACGGAAACGCGCCGTTTTCATGACATCTTAACGAGGTGAAGGATCAATGTGATCTCCGTTGTAGTGAGCGATACGCAGACGAAACCAAGAGTAGCACAACCTCCTGGAGCATCCCCGTCCACCTTCACCAGCACGCTCGGGATGTGAGGAAAGCTACTGCAACCCGCCACTTAACGTGATTATCAGGGCGCACACAAGAGTAACTTACTCATTATGGGGATTCGAGACAACAAGAACATAATTTGCTGTGGTCATTATCTTGTATGGTGTCTCTCTTATTACTGTTCTCTTGTCCTGGTTAGCCTTTCAGCGTCAGGTCACGAAGAGATCTCTAGAACAAGCCCGGCTGTGTGCCTTTCAGCGTCAGGTCACGAAGAGATCTCTAGAACAAGCCCGGCTGTGTGCCTATCAGCGTCAGGTCACAAAGAGATCTCTAGAACAAGCCCGGCTGTGTGCCTATCAGGGTCAGGTCACGAAGAGATCTCTAGAACAAGCCCGGCTGTGTGCCTATCAGCGTCAGGTCACGAAGAGATCTCTAGAACAAGCCCGGCTGTGTGCCTATCAGCGCCAGGTCATGAAGAGATCTCTAGAACAAGCCCGGCTGTGTGCCTATCAGCGTCAGGTCACGAAGAGATCTCTAGAACAAGCCCGGCTGTGTGCCTATCAGCGTCAGGTCACGAAGAGATCTCTAGAACAAGCCCGGCTGTGTGCCTATCAGCGCCAGGTCATAAAGAGATCTCTAGAACAAGCCCGGCTGTGTGCCTATCAGCGTCAGGTCACGAAGAGATCTCTAGAACAAGCCCGGCTGTGTGCCTATCAGCGTCAGGTCACGAAGAGATCTCTAGAACAAGCCCGGCTGTGTGCCTATCAGCGCCAGGTCATGAAGAGATCTCTAGAACAAGCCTGGCTGTGTGCCTATCAGCGTCAGGTCATGAGATCTCTAGAACAAGCCCGGCTGTGTGCCTATCAGCGTGAGGTCATGAGATCTCTAGAACAAGCCCAGCTGTGTGCCTATCAGCGTCAGGTCATGACATCTCTAGAACAAGCCCGGTTGTGTGCCTCATGAACAGTGGTATTCACAACTTCAGATATTTCGGTAAGCCAACTTTTTCGTGGTCTGACTTTGGCCTTCAATCTGTTCTATCTAAATAGCCTTGCCTGTTGGGGGAGGGGGGGGGGGGGGGGGTGCTGTGTGTTTGTAGTCTTGTATGAAGTTGCTGTCTTTTGATGTGGTGGTCTCCTTCCCTTCCCTTCCCTTCCCTTTCCTTCCTTCCTTCCTTCCTTCTTTCCTTCCTTCTTCTTTCCTTCTTTCCTTCCTTCCTTCTTCTTTCCTTCCTTCCTTCCTTCCTTCTTTCCTTCCTTCCTTCCTTCCTTCTTCTTTCCTTCCTTCCTTCCTTCTTCTTTCCTTCCTTCCTTCTTTCCTTCCTTCCTTCCTTCTTCTTTCCTTCCTTCTTTCCTTCCTTCTTTCCTTCCTTCCTTCCTTCCTTCTTCTTTCCTTTCTTCCTTCCTTCCTTCCTTCTTCTTTCCTTCCTTCCTTCCTTCTTCTTTCCTTCCTTCCTTCCTTCTTCTTTCCTTCCTTCCTTCCTTCCTTCCTTCTTCTTTCTTTCTTTCCTTCCTTCCTTCTTTCCTTCCTTCCTTCCTTCTTCTTTCCTTCCTTCCTTCCTTCTTTCCTTCCTTCTTCTTTTCTTCCTTCCTTCTTTGCTTCCTTCCTTCTTTGCTTCCTTCCTTCTTTGCTTCCTTCCTTCTTCTTTCCTTCTTTCCTTCCTTCTTTGCTTCCTTCTTCTCCCTTCTTCTTCCTTCTTCTCCCTCCCTCCTTCCCTTTCCCCCTTCCTCTTCCTCTTCCTCTTCCTCTTCCTCCTCCTCCTCCTCCTTCCTTCCTTCCTTCCTTCCTTCCTTCTTCTTCTTCTTCTTCTTCTTCGTATGCTGCCAAACGTCAACCTGTATTTTTTCGAACAAAGCAGCGGTCACCCTGAGGTTGTCGAGACTGCCATAGAGCTTGTCTAGTGTTGCCACTGGTGATGGCCACATCTGCTTTCTCTGGTTCTCGTATGTCGGGCAGTTTTGCAGCAGATGTTCAGGGGTCATTTTCCCTGTACCACAGGTGTATTCATCAGTGCCACCTACCTTCAGTTTATTGAATAGGTGGTACCTCAGTCTGTTGTGGCCTGTGCGGAGTCTGAAGACCACGACCTGCTCTCTTCTGTTCAACTGGTAATAGGCATCATTTTTTGTGTAGCCAGTATGTTCTGTTTCCCATTTGGCCATGTATCTGGCCCTAATAAACCTTTTCGACTCTTCGTAGGTCACACTAGAATCTGGTTGTGGTAGTCTTGCACCTTCTTTTGCCAATCTGTCTGCCTCCTCGTTGCCTTGGATGTTGCAGTGAGATGGAACCCACTGTACCACTAATCTTTTTGATGCGGACTGCTGGCATAGTTGACAGAGTACTGCTCTTAAATCATTGTTCAGTATTTTTCTGGCTTTTTAGTGCTGTAACCACAGCTAGGGCATCTGTAAACAGGACTATCTGGCTTTCACTGCGTTCGCCTGTCAGCATTGCTTCTGCTGCAGCCCCCAGTGCCTCTGCCTCCGCTCTGAAATTGCTTGAGTATTTTCCAGTTGCCACTGACCGTGTTATTTTTCTACCATTTTCTACCCCTGCCCCTCCGTTCTGTGTTGTGTTTGTTACAGAACCGTCGGTGTATGCATGGGTCCAGTCCATGCTTGGGTAGTTTTTCGTTATGTACCTCAAGGTAATGTCTCTTCTTTCTTTTTCAGTCGTGCTGCTCTTGTTTCCAATACCTAGTATATTTTCTACCACCTCCGGAATGATATGCTGCTTCCAGGTAGGTGTGCGTACAGTAGGGATGGGCGTTGGTGTTGTTAATATGTTCATAGGGTCTTCGCTCATCTTTGCTTTGGCTATTTATGCAAAGATTCTCCGCTTTAGATTCCCATTTCCAAATCTATTTAGTCTCTGATGCATTGGATGGTCTGTCAATCTTCTGAGTTTCTCTGCTCGCTGCTGGGCTCTGCAGTCTCTTCTGTCGGTCATGGATTGCAGTTTTGTAATCTTTTCAAGTTCTACTGGATCTGACTTTTCCATGTCATGCGCCGATCAAATGTGACTCCCAGATAGGTTGGGTTGTCGTTTGGCCGCAGGTATTTGCCGTTAAGACTTATTTTGGTGTTCTGGGTTTTATTTGAAAGCGAGAATATCGTACATGTTGTTTTTTCCTCGTTTATTTTGACCAGCCATGAGTTCGCCCACTCCTCCAGCGATGTTAGGGCCTGCTGCATCCGATTGCTTGCTATGGTGAGATTTTTTTCAGAGGTCCACTTAGCCAGATCGTCTGCAAACATGGAGCTGTGGACTCTTCTTGGTATATTCTCTGTGATGTTGTTTATATACACCAGGAAAAGTGTAGGTGACAGTACTCCCTGCTCAAGTGTCACCTTTTTGCTCATCTGCCCTTGTAATTGAACTCTGGCTGTTCTGTTTTCGATGTAGTGGCTGATCTCTCTGTACATTTTCCCACAAACTTCACTTATTCGTAGCTTGACTTTAAGTGCTTCTTTCCACACCTTGTCAAATGCCTTCTCTAGATCCACCCAAACCGCTACTGTGTGCTTTTTCTATTGGTAAGCATCCTCTATTTCCTAGGCTATGAGAGTGATCTGATCCTCAGTGGATCTGTGCTGTCTAAAGCCTGCTTGCTGTGAAATTAGTATGTGTTTTTCTTCCAGATGCCACATCAGTCTGGTGTTTATCATACGCTCCATCAGTTTTCCTACACAGCTCAGTAGATTGATAGGCCTGTATCCATTTGGATCTGCTCTATCTTTTTCTTTCTTTGGTACTGGTATAATTACAGCGTCTTTCGAGGCATGCGGTACAATTCCCCTTTTCCAGCTTTGGTTCAGGGCTGATAGTAACTTCCTCTTCGCTGTTTGGCCCAACCCCATCAGCATTTCGTTTGTTATCCCATCTTTTCCGGGCGATTTCTTTTTCTTTAAAGTTCTCATGGCCTCTTCCATTTCATTTGATGTGGTCTAATACTGGTCTCAAGTGGTCCGCCGGGGTCTTTGTGTATGACAAGGGCAAGAATAGGGCCACTGCCCCATGTCGTAAGAGGCGAGCGACTGTGTGACATGGCATAACACTGACCATGGTTAGGTAGTTTGTTTGAGAGCAGCATAGATGGCGCCTAACAGGCTGCGGGTAAACATTGCTCTAGTGTTTGAGTCTATCAAGATGGACTCGCACATCGGTTAATAACCCTCCACGGCACTTGACCCAACCCAGCGGATTACATAAGCTGCTCGAGCCTAGCCCGATACGCAGGAAATCTTGCTCCCGGCTACATGCAGCTCACGATAGAGCTAGAGCCGTCACAGGGGCACATACTCCTGCTAAAGTACAGGTTCACTAAGAACTAGGAACGACTGGAGTTGTTCCCACTAGTCTCCTGATGTCATGGTCTTTGATCCTGTCTCACCTTGTTACATCTAATATTTTTTGCTACCATTTCATTTCTCTTGTTACGATGTGTCGTATTTCACTTGATGATAGTGTCCAGTTTTGACATTGGTTACAAAGTGCCTGGACGGAAATCGTGTTGTATAAAGCTCTTTTGTTAGTTATGCCACGTGCTTGCAATTAAGTATTATTATTATCAAGAGCTGGTTTTCCCTGACTTGTTATATTCATTACTTCTGGGCTGGATTTCTAGGAAGACATTCTTTGCTGCGCGAGTACCACATAGTGGTCGCTGTGCTCCAGCTTTTGTCTTTCCTTCTGACTACGTGGCCAGCCCAGAGGTGCTTGGAGTTGCTGGCATGATGGAAGACATCCTTGACGTGTGGCAATGCCCGGATCTCGATGTTGTGCAGGCCCGTCGAGGAATGTTGCCTAAGTGGTCGGCCTATGAGACGACGACCAAGCAAGTCGAAACTGGTTTTCGTGATTCTTTTGTCTGTGTCCCCTAATATAATATTTCAGGGACCATTTAGTAAGCACGAGGGTGCTTAAAATGAAAATGGTAACAGTGGGATCATCATCATGTGGCATGTCCTTTATAGAACGTCGCTCCCATCACAGTCTGTCTGAAAGAAACTCGTTCCCTTACCAAAACTCCAGCCTCCGCCAATCACAACCCAGGCATTCCTGGATATCTTAGTGCCATCGTCTTCTTGGTCTACCTCTTCCTCTTTTGCCTGGCACCATACCTTCCATCACCGTTCTCTCTAGACCGTTGTGTCTCTTGATGTGACCAAAGTATTTGCATTTTCTAGCCAAAATGGAATTGATAAACCAGTTCTCCTCTATGCTCAACTCTTGCCGAATGTCTACATTTGTTCTTTTCTCTGTCCAGGGTATTCTGAGGATCTTTCTGTAACATTTTGACTCGAAGGATTCGATTCTTTGTCTAGAAGTTTTGGTAATCATCCATGATTCACAGCCATAATCTGTCACAGGAAAAACACAGGCTCTGAAGACTTTTACTTTTACCATTTTGTTGGTGCTCTGCCATAATTTCTTCAGGCTGTTCAGTCTCTGCATTGCCATAGCTAGTCTTCTTCTGATTTCTTTCGAGCGAAGTGGAATAGACAGAAAAACCTTACTTTTGTGTTGTAACTAGTTAATATGATTGATAAGGATGTCCCGAGTGTCCTGCATATGCCATGACGGTGCAGACAAACAATATGACGTCATAATTGCAGTTAAAAGAAGGCACCTCACTGATGACTAAAGCGGAGCCGCGTTCTGTTTTCCAGTTTTTTTTAGCAGCGGAGATTTCACAAAATCCATTGGCGAATGAAGGTACGGTACGGTGATTCATGCCTTTTACTCCATCAAGTGTATGAGGAGAGTAGGAAGTTCCAAGCGGCGTGAGTTCTGGGACAGACTTCACAAGCGGGTCAGACACACCGAGGAGTGACCCTAGCGTCGATTGCAGCCGTTGATCGTCTCATAAATGAAAATCGCTGATTGACTGTGTGAAAGGCATGCATTACCGTGCTGGACCGTCATTCACTGCTGACTTTCTATCAGTTTCACCCCCTTCGCTGCTCAGAAAACATAACAGAAAGTCTTGCTCTTTCGTGCATGTCAATAGTGGCGGGGCGGGAGGCTATAATGTAACTGCAACTATGACGTCACGTTGTTTGTCTGCACAGTGATGGCACGCGCAGGACACTCAGGAAATCCTTAGCAACCAAATTAACAAGTCACAACACAAAAGCATGGTTTTTTTCTAATTTCTATCCCACTTTTAAGGTTTGAAGCTCCCTCGTAAATGTATTTTATTTTGTATTTGCTTGTGGTCCTCACTGAATGTCTCCGCTCCATACAGCAACACAAACTTGACACTTGTCTCCATACAGCAACACCAACTTGACACTTGTCTCCATACAGCAACACCGACTTGACACTTGTCTCCATACAGCAACACCGACTTGACACTTGTCTCCATACAGCAACACCTCAACGACATCCGCAACAGCACTGGTTCCCCAATTGCCAGCCACTTCAATGGTCCTGAGCACCGGGGTATGGCTGACGTCAGTGTCACTGGTCTAGTTTCGTGCTTCTCTGACGATCGTCATCGATTCGCTCTTGAGAACAGACTTATCTCGAGTATGGGCTGTCTCCAACCACATGGTATAAATATCTTCCATACTTTTTCTTAAACCCTCACACTGGCCCCCATCTATGTGTCTTCCTTCCCCCCCCCCCCCCCCCGCCTCCCCCATTCTTCCATCAGTTCTCGTCCCCCCTCTCTTATATCAATATCACGCCCTCCCGGCTTATATTGCCTTCTCTTTGTTCTCCTATCTGGACCACTATTTGGCCACGCTTGGCTTATCAGGCATATTCCGCCACTTTTTGTTTGACCGCTCCCATTTCAGTTTCAATCGAGCGCTTGACACAACCGGTCGCTTAGACAGAAAGCGTCTCCCACCTGAAACAGATGAGTTGACCATTTTTTCTTATATGTTGAATTGTTAGTTCAGTGTTGTTGTCCCTGATGAAGGCCTATTGGTCGTAACGTAGGTTTTGTTTGTGTTCTCGTCTCGGTGCGGTATCTGACCATACCCATTTTTAAATTTTGATTAAGCTCAACCTTAATCAACTTTTACTAGTTGTTTTTTTTCTCATGTTTTTTTCCCTCTCCATACAGCAGCACCGACTTGACACAGGCGTCAAGTAACCATTTAGTAAATTTATTTTTATTTTGCAAGTACTTGTGGTCGTGAGACAAAAGCGTCAAGTCATCAAGAAAGTCAAGTCCTTTCTTCCAAGGATTATTGAACTAAAATGGATCAAAAATGATACGTACGAGAATTCATCGCCATATCCTTCTGTCTTTGTCACTGCCAAGGAGACTGCCACAATGATCAATGGCACACCTGGGGATGTGATGGGATCGAGTGACATAGTCAATGGTAGAGACATGCAAGGGTCTCTTATACAATATATTTACAGTACATGGTTTGATAACATTGACAGGTTTGGTTCAGATACCACGTCGGGGCAAACATGAGAAGGAAGCGTTAGTTATGGATTTGAATTCTGTTCTTCAGATGATATATGTATACAGTCACATACACGTACACATTACACACTTACGCCCAAACGATCTATCTCTCTCTCTCTTCTTTCTCGTCTCTCTCTCTCTTCTTTCTACTCTCTCTCTTCTATTTCTCTCTATGTGTCTATGTCTTTTTTTTCTTTTCTCTTTCTCTTTCTCTCTCTTTCTCTCTCTTCCTCCCTTTCTTTCTCTCTCTCTCTCTTTCTCTCTTTCTCTTCTCTCTCTCTTCTATCTCTCTCTATGTGTCTATGTCTTTTTTTCTTTTCTCTCTCTCTTTCTTTCTCTCTTTCTCTCTCTCTTTCTCTCTATTTTTCTCTCTCTCTCTTTTTCTCTATCTCAGTCTTTTTTCTTTTTCTCTCTCTTTCTCGCTCTTTCTCTCTCTCGCTCTTTCTCTCTCGCACTTCTCTCTCACACACGTTATGTAAGTCTTCTTCTTCTTCTTCTTCTTCTGCGTTCGTTCTAAATCTTCCGCTGCCAAACCCTGAAAGGACTTAAGTAGCAGAATGTAGTCCAGAGAACGGAATGCGTTGTGTCGTAGTTTACAGCTTGACTGCTATATTTGCACCTTTCGGTCCAACACATCCGACTTCAGCAAGAATTGTTTGAGTACGGGGTTAGCATTGCCTGTTCGATTCCTTCTCCTTAGCCAGTCTGCCCTGCTCCAGCCTGTTGTTATGTAAGTCAACCAGCCCATTTCTCCGCCCACATTGATCCATCTTACCCCCCCCCCCCCCCTTCCGCCCATATTTTCACTCCTTCATTCAGATTGCTGGAATCGTTTGTACAATAAACAAACATATAAAAGTGTCCATATTTGCTTCTAACCAATATGCATTGTGCTACCCTATAATCGTATATCCATAACTCGTAAGGAGAACGACATTATTAACTTGAAATAAGTTGCGTTGGTTGTCGAAGACGGTTGTGTCGGACCGAAAGGTGCAAATATCGCAGTTAAACTGTAAACTAGCGACACAATGCATTCCGTTCTCCGGCTTACTTCTTTTTCTTTGCGTTCGGTTTCGTATGCTCGTTTCATACCACCAGATGGGCTAACTCCAAGAAGTGACACGTCAGTCGCAGGTCCTCAATGGTCCCCCACAGTTTGTCTTGTATGTTTCTCTCCTCGGGCCAGGTCTTCTCACGGGCGTCCTGGTGCAGTGGACATGTTTGCAGGATGTGTTCTGGAGTCTGAGGTCCTCTCTGGCATGTACATTGTGCAGTCTGTGCTGCTTTCATGTTATGCATGTGTGCATTTAGTCTGCAATGACCTGTTCTGAGGCGGAAAATTGTGGTATACTGTTTCCTATTCAGTCTATTGATTGGATCCTATGGGTATTTACTGTTTGTTCTCTCTATCCACTGTTGTTTATATTTTTTTTTGATGTTTGCCTTGACTTCTGGCAGTGACACTGGGCGGGTGAATTGTTCTCTCTATCTTCCCTCCCTGGCTAGCCTGTCCGTCCATTCATTCCCAGGTATGCCGCAGTGAGCTGCTATCCACGGCAGGGTGATTTTATTGTGGTCTGAGAGTTTATTTAGCTGACAAAACAGTTCCCTTTCCATACTATTTCGGGGTTCTCTTTGTGTGGCCCGTAAAATTTCCATGCAGTCGCACAAAAACACTATTTTGTTATCCGTTAACCCCTTTTCATCCAATAGTTTGATTGCTTCAATTATTGCCTGTTGCTCTGTTCTTAGATTTGTCGAGGGCTTCCCGGCAGCACTTGCTTTTTCTATAACGGTTCCATCCTGTAGAAATATGACGAGTCCCGCACCTCCTTTCCTCAATGCTTCCTCTGATGATCCATCTGTGGAGACGTGCGTCCACATGGGTTGAGGATAGGCGTCTCCAATATGCTTTAGGGTTTTTTCTCTCAATGCATGGACTGATTCTTTCACCTTTCTATCGATACCTGGTATTTTCGCTTCCACAGTGAAGTTGGGCTGTTGGTCTGTATTTTCATATACCTGTATCATTTCCCACGTCGTTGGACATTTTGATGTCAGTGTTCCTAGCTGTAAGGGCTTTTGATAGATAATTGAAGGTTGTTCTTTTTATGCGGTTTTTTGTTAATTCGTTGACTTTTCCCTGCATTGGATGTTTATTCATACGCTTATATTTTTCTGTCAGGTTTAGTTTTTTCCTTCTCTGCTCTCACCGAGGCTCTGGAGGCCTGCTACCGCTTCGAGTTCTCTGATTGGGGCGCTTCGTAGACCTCCGGTAATAATTCTGAGTCAGGTATTCTGTGCCCTGTCTAGTTTCTGTAGGTTGGTCTTTACCGCTGTTGCATAGGCACCCATGCCATATTCCAGTGTTGGCGGTACGTATCCAGTGTAGACGTGTCTGACTGTGTTTGCATCTGCGCCCCAGTTTGTCCCTGCCAGTTTTGTCATCAGCCTTAGTCTGAGTGTGGCCTTCTTTTGAGTATACTCTATGTGTGGGCCCGATGTTAATCTTTTGTCATATCTCATTCCTAGGTATGTAGGATTGTTTTCTCTAGGAAGTAGGCTATTTTCTAAATATAGGTTGACCTGCTCTTGCTTTGTAGAGAGCGAAAAGAGTGTTGAGAGGGTCTTGCTTTAGTTTATTGTGACACCCCATGAGTCTGCCCATTTCTTTACTGCATTAATTGCTTCCTGCATGCTTGCTTCTGTTTATTGTGACACCCCATGAGTCTGCCCATTTCTTTACTGCATTAATTGCTTCGTGCATTCCTGCTTTTGCGGTTCCAATGTTTTCTGCCTGGGTCCATATGCCCAGGTCATCCGCATGGAGTGCCTTGTGGATGTGTGGTCTGAATTGTTTTGGCAGATCATTAATGAAGAGGATAAACAAGGTAGGGGATAGTGATCCTCCCTGGGGAACCCCCTCATGCAGTTTGACCATTTTGCTCCTGTGTTCTTCCAGCCTGACTCTCGCACATCGTGAGTGGAGGTAGTCTTTGATCCATTCTGACTCTCGCACATCGTGAGTGGAGGTAGTCTTTGATCCATTCTGACTCTCGCACATCGTGAGTGGAGGTAGTCTTTGATCCATTCTGACTCTCGCACATCGTGAGTGGAGGTAGTCTTTGATCCATTCTGACTCTCGCACATCGTGAGTGGAGGTAGTCTTTGATCCATTCTGACTCTCGCACATCGTGAGTGGAGGTAGTCTTTGATCCAGTCAAGCATTTTCCCCCTTATTCCGCAGCCCGCTAATTTTAGCATTAGTCCTTTCTTCCAGACTTTGTGAAAAGCTGTAGTCAGGTCAAAGAAGGTGGCCAATAGTTTGCATTTCCTCTGAAAGGCATCTTCGATTTCCTGGGTCACATAAGCCGTCTGGTCGTCGGTACTCCTGTATTTTCTATAGCCAGACTGACACTCGTCCAGGATTTTATTTTTCTCAAGGAAAGTTAGCATCCTATTGTTCACTAGTCTTTCCATTGTTTTTCTCAAGGAAAGTTAGCATCCTATTGTTCACTAGCCTTTCCATTGTTTTTCCCAGACAGCTAAGGAGGCTGATTGGACGGTAGCTTGTTTTGTTTTATTTTGGTTTTCTCTTCTTGAGGATTGGGATTATTTCTGCCTCTTTCCATTCATTTGGGAACAATCCTTGAGTCCACGATTGGTTTATCAGGTCCAGGAATTGCTGTCTGCCTATTGGTCCCAAGTATGAAATCATTTCATTTGCTATCGCGTCGGGCCCAGGTGCCTTTTTCATCTTAAGTTTTCCTATTCCCCTCCGGCATAAATTCTGCTTCTTGCAAAGCCCTTTTCAGGGCTTGGTTGTGGGAGATTGAGAACGTTCAAGGCTTGGTAGCGGGAGATTGAGAACGTTCAAGGATTGGTAGTGGGAGATTGAGAACGTTCAAGGCTTGGTAGTGGGAGATTGAGAACGTTCATGGCTTGGTAGCGGGAGATTGAGAACGTTCATGGCTTGGTAGTGGGAGATTGAGAACGTTCAAGGCTTGGTAGCGGGAGATTGAGAACGTTCATGGCTTGGTAGTGGGAGATTGAGAGAGTCTTCTAAACCAGTATAAAGAAGTTAGAAGTTAAACTACGACACAACGCCGCCCGCTCTCCGGACTACATCCTGTTACTTGTAAAGCCCTTTTTACGGCTTGGTAGCGGGAGTTTGAGGACGAACGAAAAATAATTTGTGATTCGTTAGTTGTTTTCGTTTTTTCTTACCCTTGACGAAGATCTTGTGACAGTTACATGTAAACCATTCTTAGTTTCTGCCATAGTGTGGTCACTGATACATTACCGATCCCCGGACACTGCAGCTCTTGCGAGAGCTGGTTTCCCTAGCATTGATGCCATCAAGATGCACTCACAGGTTCGCTGGGCGAGTCATGTAGTTCTCATACTACACTTTCAGTTGCCAAAAATATCTGCTATGGCGAGATGAAAGGCAAAGGCTCAGAGTGAGATCAAAATTGCGTTTTAAAAGCATTCAGCCTTAACCTTGAAACATGGGAAGATGCTACAGAAGATCGTACAACCTGGCACAAAGCTCTCCGCAGAAGAACAATATCATCCAAAGCTTCCAAAAAGACTGCAGAAGAACAAAGGAGATAGGCCAGAAAAGTCCCAGAAATATCACCGTCGCGCGAAGCCAACTTTCCATGCCGTCGCTGCATACTATTACGAGGCAAAGGCCGCTGTCCATCGTAGACGATGATGACTTAATTTATTTTGCTATTTATTTGCAATTTTTTAGTAAGGATTAACTGCGCTACTTTTTATCCTCACTCTCTCGTCGCGAGCCGCCCGACCCCAGTGGCAAGTCAGGGACAAGACGACTAGTGGGCGACTACGAGATGCTGGGGACTCCGCATCAAGCACCCGTGAGGGATCAAGATGCTGAGCAGCGTATGAGCTGCAGTGGTCAGCGACCCATAGCTGACTATTAGTGTCAGGGCCAAGACCCTTCTACACCTCCACACGGTGATCCTGGATAAAAGGCTGCAGCAGGGCAGACTGGCTAAGGAGAAGGGATCGAAGAGGGAAGGCTAACCTGGTACTAAAAAATGCTTGCTGAATTCGAATGTGTTGGACCGAAAGGTGCAAATATCGCAGCCAAGCTGTAAACTACGACACAACGCATTCCGTTCTCTGGACTACATTCTGCTACTTAAGCCCGTTCAGGGTGATTGAGAACGAACGAAGCCAAGCCAAGCACTCGTGAAAAAGACGGCGGAGTCCGGAGTCGAACCCACACCAGCTAATCATGAGGCAGCCGACGGCTTAACCATTTCGCCACGGAATCCCCATACTATTACACAGATCCACAATTGGACTCGTCATCCATTTCCACGCCCATCCATAACTTTGACTCACAGAATACTCAATTGAAAGGTCTTCATCAGTCGTGATGGGAAACAACACAACACCGATACCAAATATTGTTCCTGTCGGAACAAACAAGAAAGTTCTTAGATTTAAAGACGGGACACTTACCATAGGAAACGGGAATCAGTTTCCACAGAATTGATTTGGAAGAAAACACGAAGCTAACAGACTTGAATATCTCGATTCCTTCGCTGAGCATAACACAGAACACAACCAGGTAGATGTAGTGTAGAAGGGTCGCCACCACTTTACATCCAATCTGTGGGAATTGTTCAATGGGAGTAAGACATACAGGGCTGCAATAATGGGAAAAGGTTAAAGAGGGGATTTTTGTCCTATATTAAATGGAAAAGGTTAAAAAGTAGGGATTGTGTGCGCTAAAGAAGAGAAAGGTTAAAAAAAAGTGTGATTATTGAACAGCCTGAAGAAATTATGGCAGAGCACCAACAAAACGACACAGGTGAACGTCTTGAGAGTCTGTGTTGTTCCTGTGGCAGCTTATGGCTGTGAATCATGGACGATTATCAAAACTTCTAGACAAAGAATCGAATCCTTCGAATCAAAATGTTACAGAAAGATCCTCAGAATACCCTGGACAGAGAAAAAGACAAATGTAGACATTCGGCAAGAGTTGAGCATAGAGGAGAACTGGTTTATCAATTCCATTTTGGCTAGAAAATGCAAATACTTTGGTGACATCAAGAGACACAACGGTCTTGAGAGAACGGTGAAGGAAGGTATGGTGCCAGGCAAAAGAGGAGGGGGTAGACCAAGAAGACGATGGCACCAAGATATCCAGGAATGCCTATGACAGTGGCGGAGGCTGGTGTTTTGGCAAGGGAACGAGTTTCTTTCAGGCAGACTGTGATGGGAGCAACGTTCTACATGATGATGATTATTGTACTGTAGCACAGGGAAAGGTTAAAAAAGTGTGATTATTGTACTATAGCACAGGGAAAGGTTAAAAAAGTGTGATTATTGTACTATAGCACAGGGAAAGGTTACAAAAGTGTGATTATTGTACTATAGCACATGGAAAGGTTAAAAAAGTGTGATTATTGTACTATAGCACAGGGAAAGGTTAAAAAAGTGTGATTATTGTACTATAGCACAGGGAAAGGTTAAAAAAAAGTGTGATTATTGTACTGTAGCACAGGGAAAGGTTAAAAAAAGTGTGATTATTGTACTGTAGCACAGGGAAAGGTTAAAAAAGTGTGATTATTGTACTGTAGCACAGGGAAAGGTTAAAAAAAGTGTGATTATTGTACTATAGCACAGGGAAAGGTTAAAAAAAAGTGTGATTATTGTACTGTAGCACAGGGAAAGGTTAAAAAAAGTGTGATTATTGTACTGTAGCACAGGGAAAGGTTAAAAAAGGAAATGCTGTGCTATACCATTGAGATATGTTAAAAGAAGTAAATGCTACCCTAATAGCCCAGGGAAAGGTTACAAAAGAAAATGTTCTATTGAAGAAATAAGAACGATACAAGAGAATGGAAGACGTCCGTTAGAGAGGGGAATTGTTACAAGTGATAAACGTTTGTCCACCATTCATAGAAGTGGGAAAACAGGTAACAGTTTCCGTATCAAATGGAAAAGGGAAAAAGGAGTGAGGTGATCCAACTGAATAATAAATATTATAAGAAATAGTTCAAAGGAATTGAAACGATTAGAAGATATGACACAGCAAAATGTCATATTTAAGGTCAGAAATGGTAAAGATACTTGAAGGAAGAAATGGTATCTCTGAGAACTAGAAGAAATAGGGGACAAATGAAATAGAAGAAATAGGGGACAAATGAAATAGAAGAAATAGGGGCCAAATGAAATAGAAGAAATAGGGGATAAATGAAATAGAAGAAATAGGGGCCAAATGAAATAGAAGAAATAGGGGCCAAATGAAATAGAAGAAATAGGGGACAAATGAAATAGAAGAAATAGGGGCCAAATGACATAGAAGAAATAGAGGCCAAATGAAATAGAAGAAATAGGGGCCAAATGAAATAGAAGAAATAGGGGCCAAATGAAATGGAAGAAATAGGGGACAAATGAAATAGAAGAAATAGGGGCCAAATGAAATGGAAGAAATAGGGGACAAATGAAATAGAAGAAATAGGGGCCAAATGAAATAAAAGAAATAGGGGACAAATGAAATAGAAGAAATAGGGGCCAAATGAAATATAAGAAATAGGGGCCAAATGAAATAGAAGAAATGGGAGCGAAATGAAATAGAAGAAATAGGGCCCAAATGAAATAGAAGAAATAGGGGCCAAATGAAATAGAAAAAATAGGGGCTAAATGAAATAGAAGAAATAGGGGCCAAATGAAATAGAAGAAATGGGGGCCAAATGAAATAGAAGAAATAGGGGCCAAATGAAATAGAAGAAATAGGGGCTAAATGACATAGAAGAAATAGGGGCCAAATGAAATAGAAGAAATAGGGGCCAAATGAAATAGAAGAAATAGGGGCGAAATGAAATAGAAGAAATAGGGCCAAATGAAATAGAAGAAATGGGGGCCAAATGAAATAGAAGAAATAGGGGCCAAATGAAATAGAAGAAATAGGGACCAAATGAAATAGAAGAAATAGTTTCTTTCTGTTGTGGTAGACTGAGTCTCTCTAGGTTCCAATAAGCAAACGTTTCTGTGAGTTTTATAAAAGAAATAGTTTCTCTAAGTAGTTGTAGAAATAGCGTCTTGAGTTTTAGAATAAATAGCTTCTCCTGGTTCTGGTAGAAATTGCTACTGTGAGTTATAGAATAACAGTTATAAATAGTTTCTCTGAGATATAGAAGAAATAGTTTCTCTGAAATATGGAAGAAATAGTTTCTCTGAGTTATGGGAGACATTGTTTCTCTAAGATATGGAAGAAATAGTTTCTCTGAGTTATGGGAGACATTGTTTCTCTGAGTTTTGGAAGAAATAGTTTCTCTGAGTTATGGAAGAAAGAGTTTCTCTGAGAAAAGGAAGATATAGTTTCTCAGAGTTAAGGAAGAAATAATGTCTTTGAGTTGTAATATATTTATGTTTATCTGAGTCGTAAAAATGTTTTTCAGAGTTGTGATAGAAATACAATCTCTGTTAACTAGAATAAAGTTTATCTGACAAATAGAAGAAATATTTTATCGATGGATTGTTAAAAATAAATTATATGAGAAATGGAATAAATAGTTGTAAAATAATAGAAAACATTTCTCACTAAAACAAGAGAGCAAATTATATTGTTAATCTAAGGAAATAAATGTATTTACAAACTAATGTTTAAAATTTGATTGTTTAACTAATGAACCCACACATTGTTTAACTAATGGACCGAGAAAGGTTTAACTAATGGAATGGTTTACCTAATGGAATGGTTTGCCTAATGGAATGGTTTACCTAATGGAATGGTTTGCCTAATGGTATGGTTTACCTAATGGAATGGTTTAACTAATGGAAGGGTTTGCCTAATGGAATGGTTTACCTAATGGACTAATGGAATGGTTTGCCTAATGGAATGGTTTACCTAATGGAATGGTTTAACTAATGGACTAATGGAATGGTTTGCCTAATGGAATAGTTTACCTAATAGAATGGTTTGCCTAATGGAATGGTTTACCTAATGGACTAATGGAATGGTTTGCCTAATGGAATGGTTTACCTAATGGAATGGTTTACCTAATGGAATGGTGTGCCTAATGGAATGGTTTACCTAATAGAATGGTTTACCTAATGGACTAATGGAATGGTTTGCCTAATGGAATGGTTTGCCTGATGGAATGGTTTACCTAATGGAATAGTTTACCTAATGGAATGGTTTGGCTAATGGAATGGTTTGCCTAATGGAATGGTTTATCTAATGGAATGTTTAATTAGTGAAAAGAATTGCACTGCTACGAATGCCAGATTGAAGAACATTAAGACAGCGCTGGTCAACTCACTGGACTGTCCGTTCTGTCTACTCCCACGAGGAAGATGACGTAAGCTATGACCAGACATACACTGAGTTGGATATGGAGAGCTGCCCTGTCACACTTCACGTATCTGGAACAGATATGTTGGATGGAACTGGGGTGGAACAGAGATGTTGGATGGAACAGAGATGTTGGATGGAACAGAGATGTTGGATGGAACAGAGATGTTGGATGGAACAGGGATGTTGGATGGAACAGAGATGTTGGATGGAACAGGGATGTTGGATGGAACATGGATGGTGGATGGAACATGGATGGTGGATGGAACATGGATGTTGGATGGAACAGGGATGTTGAATGAGATCCGCCAGCCAACATATCCACACACACACACCATCACACACACCCACCATCACACACACCCACCATCACACATACCCCCCATCACACATACCCACCCACCATCACACACACCCACCATCACACACACCCACCATCACACACACCCACCATCACACATAGCCACCATCACACACCCACCATATCACACACACACCCACCATCACACACACCCACCATCACACACCCACCATATCCCACACACACCCACCATCACACACACCCACCATCACACACCTACCATCACACACACCCACCATCACACACACCCACCATAACACACACCCACCATAACACACACGCACCATCACACACCCACCATCACACATACCCACCATCACACACCTACCATCACACACACCCACCATCACACACACCCACCATCACACACACCCACCATCACACACACCCACCATCACACACACCCACCATCACCACACACCTACCATCACACACACACACCATCACACACACACCATCACACACACACCATCACACATCCACACACACCATCACACACACCATATCACACACCCATCACCACACACCCACCATCACACCCACACCATCACACACCATCACACACACACACCATCATACACACTCACCATCACACACACCCACCATCACACACACCCACCATCACACACACCCACCATCACACACAAGTATCGCCAAGGGTCCGCATGTTGGCGTCAGGACAGCCATCACTTCTGTGGACAGATCTGTTCTAAGACAGACCTGAGAAAGTCTTAGACCTTCTGACAACTTGATGGGCCTGGTCTAAGACCTTCTGACAACTTGATGGGCCTGGTCTGAGACTTCCTGACAACTTCTGGGCCTGGTCTAAGACCTTCTGACAACTTGATGAGCCTGGTCTAAGACCTTCTGACAACTTGATGGACCTGGTCTAAGACCTTCTGACAACTTCTGGGCCTGGTCTAAGACCTTCTGACAACTTCTGGGCCTGATCTGAGACCTTCTGACAACTTGATGGGCCTGGTCTTAGACCTTCTGACAACTTGATGGACCTGGTCTAAGACCTCCTGACAACTTCCGGGCCTGGTCTGAGACCTCCTGACAACTTCATGGGCCTGGTCTGAGACCTTCTGGACCTGGTCTAAGACCTCCTGACAACTTGATGAACCTGGTCTAAGACCTCCTGACAACCTGATGGACCTGGTATGAGACCTCTTGGACCTGGTCTGAGACCTCCTGACAACTTGATGGACCTGGTCTGAAACCTCCTGACAACTTGATGGACCTGGTCTAAGACCTCCTGACAACTTGATGGGCCTGGTCTGAGACCTCCTGAGAACTTGATGGGCCTGGTCTGAGACCTCCTGACAACTTCATGGGCCTGGTCTGAGACCTCCTGGACCTGGTCTAAGACCTCCTGACAACCTGATGGGTCTGGTCTGAGACCTCTTGGACCTGGTCTGAGACCTCCTGACAACTTGATGGGCCTGGGATGAGACCTCCTGGACCTGGTCTGAGACCTCCTGACAACTTGATGGACCTGGTCTAAGACCTCCTGACAACTTGATGGGCCTGGGATGAGACCTCCTGACAACTTGATGGGCCTGGTCTGAGACCTCCTGACAACGTGATGGGCCTGGGATGAGACCTCCTGACAACTTGATGGGCCTGGTCTGAGACCTCCTGACAACTTGATGGGCCTGGTCTGAGACCTCCTGACAACTTGATGGACCTGGTCTAAGACCTCCTGACAACTTGATGGGCCTGGTCTGAGACCTCCTGACAACTTGATGGGCCTGGGATGAGACCTCCTGACAACTTGAGCCTAGTGCTAAAAGAGATTCGACTGGATGTAACTTAGGATGCAGGCCCTCGGTTACCACCTCATTGAGACGTGTAGTCGCTTGAATTTTGATGGGCTCGAACACACACCGTTTCCGTTCATCGCAATGAAAGGCGAGGGCATTTCTTCTCGACCACAGTAGAGGCGACATTGCATCAAAAGGGAAAGAGATTGAATTCCTTAGTATCTTACAGAAAACTCTCAACATGAACTGGCGTCAGTGAAGTACGCTTCTTCGCACCGTCTTCTGAGCTGGGGATTTCATCTTCGTCCAGGTTGAAACGCACTACCGAGGCGTCGATGTCTGACATTGACATTTGACGGACCTAGGTTACGCAGACAGCGTCCTGATTTCCTGATACCAGGCCCAAACTTGTAGCCCTCAACAACCCTCCCTTCCTCCCCCCTTTCCCTAGACCCCCTCCGACCTCTCCCTTTGGAACACTTAGAACAGTCAACTTCTCACCTTGATCTCACCATGTCAAGGGCAGAGACTATAACTCAAAGTCTTAACTTATTTATGCTGGCTTAGAAGGCTTTCATGAGTCTGTATACAACCAGATTCTTCTACACCACTTCCTCTAAAAATAACTTTGTGCATTCAATCTGTTTTAAATGCATTAACTGTCCCTGCCTCTACTACTTCCTGTGGCAATGCATTCCAAACATTTACCACTCTCTGACTATGAAAATATTTCCTAATATCTAATCTGGACCTTTCTTTAATTAATTTGTAGCTATGCCCTCTTGTTCTTGTGGGTGGTTGTATTTTGAAAAACTTGTTATAGTCTAATTTATCGTTTCCTTTGATTATCTTATAAACTTGAATTAAGTCACCTCTAATTCTTCTCTCTTCTAGACACTGTAGGCCGGTTCTTTTTAATCTTTCCTCATAACTGTAATTCTGGAATCCCACTATCAGCTTTGTCGCTCTTTTTTGTATCCTTTCCAGCATGTTTATATCCCCTCTATGATAAGGACTCCACACCTGTACACAGTACTCCAATCTAGGTCTAACTAAAGCTTTATACAGTTTGACGATCACTTCCTTGCTCCTATGTTTAATATGTCTTTTTATCATACCTAACATTACATTTGCCTTTTTCACTGCTACCTGGAATAGTTTCTTGGCAGTGGCCCACCTGCAAAAAACACATATTGAAGAGCGAAACAGCTGTAACCATACACGAAGAACATTTTCTGAAACAGCATATATACACACTCACTTCCACAGCACAATGTACACTATTATAGTGACCAGCAGACAGAAGATCGATATCCCACAGCCAATTGCTGATATTATGCTCAGAATTTTTGTATCCAGGACGGACTGAAACAGAAATTATAAAGAAATATCATCAGATCAATACATGGTTTGTGGTGAAAACGGTAGACAGAACTGCACTATACATAACACTGCAGATAGACAGACATAAATACATTAACACAGACAGACAGATAGACATACATACATACATCCACACATACAGACAGATAGACAGGCAGACAGGCATACATACATCCACACAGACAGGTATACATAGATCTACACAGACAGATAGACATACATACATCCACACAGACAGGTACACATACATCTACACAGACAGATAGATAGATAGGCAGACAGGCATACATACATCTTCACAGACAGATAGATAGACAGGCATACATACATCTACACAGACAGACAGGCATACATACATCTTCACAGACAGATAGGTAGACAGGCATACATACATCTACACAGACAGGTACACATACATCTTCACAGACAGATAGATAGACAGGCATACATACATCTACACAGACAGACAGGCATACATACATCTTCACAGACAGATAGATAGACAGGCATACATACATCTACACAGACAGACAGGCATACATACATCTTCACAGACAGATAGATAGACAGGCATGCATACTTCTACACAGACAGACAGACATACATACATCTTCACAGACAGATAGATAGACAGGCATACATACATCTACCCAGACAGACAGGCATACATACATCTTCACAGACAGATAGATAGACAGGCATACATACATCTACACAGACAGACAGGCATACATACATCTTCACAGACAGATAGATAGACAGGCATACATACATCTACACAGACAGACAGGCATACATACATCTTCACAGACAGATAGATAGACAGGCATACATACATCTATACAGACAGACAGGCATACATACATCTACACAGACAGACAGGCATACATACATCTACACACACAGACAGACAGGCATACATACATCTACACAGACAGACAGGCATACATACATCTTCACAGACAGATAGATAGACAGGCATACATACATATACACAGACAGACAGGCATACATACATCTACACAGACAGACAGGCATACATACATCTTCACAGACAGATAGATAGACAGGCATACATACATCTACACAGACAGACAGGCATACATACATCTTCACAGACAGATAGATAGACAGGCATACATACATCTACACAGACAGACAGGCATGCATAGATCTTCACAGACAGATAGATAGACAGGCATACATACATCTACACAGACAGACAGGCATACATACATCTTCACAGACAGATAGATAGACAGGCATACATACATCTACACAGACAGACAGGCATACATACATCTACACACACAGACAGACAGGCATACATACATCTACACAGACAGACAGGCATACATACATCTTCACAGACAGATAGATAGACAGGCATACATACATCTACACAGACAGACAGGCATACATACATCTACACAGACAGACAGGCATACATACATCCACAAAGAAAGTACTTACAGCTGTCCTGTAAGAACCAGAATACAACAATGCAAAGAGACAGAAAGGCAGTCCGACAGATAGACAGGCAGGCAGACAAGACAGGCAGACAAGACAGGGAGACCAGACAAGACAGGGAGACCAGACAAGACAGGGAGACCAGACAAGACAGGGAGACCAGACAAGACAGGGAGACCAGACAAGACAGGGAGACCAGACAAGACAGGGAGACCAGACAAGACAGGCAGACAAGACAGGCAGACAAGACAGTCAGACAAGACAGTCAGACAAGACAGGCAGACAAGACAGGCAGACAGACAAGCAGACAAGACAGGCAGACAAGACAGTCAGGCAAGACAGGCAGACAAGACAGGCAGACAAGACAGGCAGACAAGACACTCAGACAAGACAGGCAGACAAGACAGGTAGACCAACAGACAGACAGGAAGACAGACAGACAGCACTTACAGCTCTGCCATAAGGACTCATGAGTAAGGCAAAGTTTGTGAGGTGGCTGCAGGAACACTCGACCAGTCCTTGCCTCACTGTGGCAGTACAACCTCCCGATGCCCACAGACCGTCCTCACTGTACGAAGAAACAACATCACCAGTGTTCACTTCAACACTACAATATACCAGGGGTGTTCAAGTGAAACCGGACCTAACTGTAACAAGTAAACATATGTACGATGCGCATGATGACGTTACTTCTGGTGTAAACAGCACATACCAACCGTCAAGTTTGCTAGATTTCATTATCCTCCGACTCATAGTTTCCTCAGCAGACCGTTGAAAACATGGCAGGTGGGATATGGAATCCGTCCAGAGTTGATCAGCGAGCGGTGATTCAGTTTCTAACAGCTGAAGGATGTCGACCAGTTGACATTCATCGCATAATGCAAGCAGTGTATGGTGACAAAAGTGTGTAGAAGACAACAGTGAAGAACTAGACAACGATGTTTAAAGAAGGACCTGAGTTAACGCAACAATATGCGCCTGACCTGGTCTCGGACGTGAGTTAACGCAACAATATGCGCCTGACCTGGTCTCGGAAGATCTTTCGTTAACTCACGTCCTTCTTTAAACATCGTTGTCCAGTTCTTGTCTTCTACACTCCTACGCTGACTTCTTGTAATGACCACTGGTGCATGCTTGCTTCCTACCAATTACTTACTTAATTAGTCGCTCCTCTTCTACCGTGAGGTGTAGATGTTTGCCAAAGAGAACGGCACAATGCTCTATCCGCCGTCTTTTTCCTGGCCTCTTTCCAATCCAGCCCTCTATCACTTAGGGACTGTCGTATGTTGTCTTCCCAAAGTACTTTGGGACGTCCTCGGGGTCTGCGTCCTTGACTTTTGATCTCCCATGACCGCTTTGGTATCCGATCTTCTTCCATTCTACAGACATGGCCAAACCACTGTAGTTGGGACTGCTCCACTCGTGTCTGCAGGGGTTGAACTTCAAGATTGCTACGTATTGTCTGGTTACGGATCTTGTCCCTTTTCGTCACCTGAACCGCCTTTCTTAGGTACCTCATTTCTGAAGTTTGTAATTGCCTTTCTTGGGCTGTAGTCATTGCCCATGACTCACATCCATATGTCAGGACAGGCACATAGGTCGAGCGGTATACATCCATCTTTGTTTTCCTGCTTATTTCTCTTCTGCTGAGGAAACCTCTGTTTATTGCATGGAACAGTCTACCTGCTGCTGCCCTTCGTGCAGTTAACTCCTCTTTGATTCCTCCCATGCTGTCTATTACCACTCCTAGATATTTAAAGTTGCTGACCTGCTCTAGTGCTCGTGTTCCAAGAGTTATCTGATGTCTCTTTACATCTCTGATGATCACCATGGTTTTTGTTTTGGAGTTGCTGATGTGCATTCCTCTCTTCTTCAACTCTTCTTCCCAGACCTGCAAGTTGATCTGGAGATATGCTTCGGTTTTCGTGATCAGGGCCACATCGTCTGCAAATGCTAGTTCCGATATGTAACTTGGTCTCATCTTCCAGTACCCTACTTCATACTTTTTTGTCCGTTCCTTGCAGGCTTTGATGACTTCATCCATGAGGAGTATGAAAAGGTACGGTGATAGAATGTCCCCCTGTCTTACTCCGCTAGTGGTCTTGAACTCTCCTGACTTTTAATTTGATGTCCGCACATAATTTCTTCATTCCTACCTATTACTTTGTTTAATTCTGTCACACCTATTCATGTACCTTTCAAACGTTTGTAATAGCCACTGGGCCGGGTTTCCTTTGATCCCGCCTCCTATTTATTTGGACCACTAATTTATCATTATTGAAAGAGAAATCGTCCTACCTAGTATGCGTGTTCAAATATCCACAGGAGGCATTGGAGAAGTTTTGCTGCGGAATGTAAAATGAGATTCATTGTTAAATGTGAGGGTATTTCTTGTTCGTCTTTTTTCTTCTTCTTTTCCTTCTGTAGCGTTCGTCATAAAAATTACGTTTTGTCAGTTTACAATATGGCTGCCATATCTACGTCTTTCGATTCAACAGCCAATGTCAGATGATGTAATAAAGCAAGTCAAATTATTGGGCAAATGTCCCCGATATTATAATGGTGATATGTGACAATTGAAATAAAGAACGCTAGTCAATACGATATTCTTCCTCGGCTTATGCTAACAGTACCGAGATTGGACATTAATTAACACGTATAGATCAAAGAAACATCGTAACAACAGAGATGAAAGAAACATCGTAACAACAGAGATGAAATGCCTACGCAGAATGCTTGGAGTAACAAGAATGAATAGAATCAGAAACGAAGATATTAGGAGACAAGAAGGTAAAACACCAGCGCTAGACCTCATCAAGAGACAGCAAACCAAATGGTTCAGTCACGTGACACGACAAACACCAGATAGTATCTTCAGAAAGCAATTCTTTACAGATACAATAGATACGGAGGCAAGGGGGCGACCACGTAAAAGATGGACAGCAGAAATAACAGAAGCAGTAAAGCTTTCTGTGTACGAAGCACATACTAGGGTCCGGTCAAGAAACCTCTTCATAACCTGACGCTGAGAGGCACAAGCTCATACTAGGGCCCGGTCAAGAAACCTCTTCATATCCTGACACTGAAAGACACAAGCACATACCAGGGCCCGGTCAAGAAACCTCTTCATAACCTGACACTGAAAGACACAAGCACATACCAGGGCCCGGTAAAGAAACCTCTCCATAACCTGACGCTGAAAGGCACAAGTACGTACTAGGGCCCAGTCAAGAAACCTCTTCATAACCTGACGCCGAATGACACAAGCACATACTAGGGTCCGGTCAAGAAACCTCTCCATAACCTGACGCTGAAAGACACAAGCACATACTAGGGCCCGGTCAAGAAACCTCTCCATAACCTGACGCTGAAAGACACAAGCACATACTAGGGCCCGGTCAAGAAACCTCTTCGTAACCTGACGCTGAAAGACACAAGCACATACTATGCGGTGTAAGCAGCTGTGCTAAAAATTTTGTCACAGTTCCTCAACAGATGCTCACTAAGACTTCTTGGTCTCAGCCCTTGGTTGTCCTGAGAAGACGTCTGATTTTGTCCTCAAGAGGACGCAAGAACTTGTCCGACCTTGGCGTTTGTGTGTAGATCGGGATGGCGATTACATTAGACAATACTGACACATCACCTGAACATCACTCCAAGATTAAATACTGACCTAACCTAAACATCATTCCAAGCTTAAATACTGACACATCACCCAAACATCATTCCAAGCTTTAGTACTCAAACATCACCTAAACATCATTCCAAGCTTTAATACTCAAACATCACCTAAACATCATTCCAAGCTTTAAGAAAATGCTCAGCTCATGTGAATATCTTGCACATTTATGAAATTATCTTCTCAAAGGTAAACCTTTTCAAATCGTCGACGCCTCTGTACTTCTATCGACTTTGAACCTTCACTACCGTTGCAGCTTCGCTCTATTTATTTAATGTAAGCATCCACTGGAAAAACTCACCTGCAAAGCAGAAAATGACAGCAGAAGTGGTGGTGACAGGACCGGGATGTCGCGGTCGATTGTGAAGGTCAAGATGTCTGAGTTCAAAACCTTGTCTATCAATTGCCTGGTCAGGAGAGATAAGAAATGATGTCAGGAAGGAGTCTCGTAAGATGTACATCACAATTAAGAGACTTGTCATGACCTGACTTGTGTCATGACCTGACTTGAGTCATGACCTGGCCGTGTTATGACCTGACTTGTGTCATGACCTGACCGTGTCATGACCTGGCCGTATAATGACCTGACTTGTGTCATGACCTGACTTGTGCTATGACCTTACTTGTGCCATGACCTGAACGTGTTATGCTCTAGTTTCAATCCATCAAGCAATACATGTCAGTACCCTGCGGAACGTAGGTCCTCAACAGATCCATGACAAGACTTCATGTTCTCAGCCACCAAACCGGCATAGTTCCTCAACAGATGAACACCAAGACCTCCAGTTCTCAGCCACCAAACCAGCATAGGTCCTCAACAGATAAACACCAAGACCTCCAGTTCTCAGTCACTCATTAAAGCGCTGTCCATGTATTTTCAAGTTGCCGTTATGGGGTCGCAAGGTCTCTTCTCCGAGTACATTTAGGTCTACCCCTACTCCTCCTGTCATGGGTAATCCCGAACAAAGACTGTCTTGTAATGCTGCTGTATGTTGTTTTTTTTCGCATATTCGTCAGTCAGTGTATATACATACCCACTGATAGAAAACAAACGCAAAAGATCTTAAACTACTGTCGGGTGGTGAAGTTGTTAGAGACTTCAGTATACTAAGTCAAGGTTTGTCCCATAGTAGTTAGACTACTGTCGGGTGGTGAGGTTGTTAGAGACTTCAGTATACTAAGTCAAGGTTTGTCCCATAGTAGTTAGACTACTGTCGGGTGGTGAGGTTGTTAGAGACTTCAGTATACTAAGTCAAGGTTTGTCCCATAGTAGTTACACTACTGTCGGGTGGTGAAGTTGTTAGAGACTTGAGTATACTAAGTCAAGGTTTGTCCCATAGTAGTTACACTACTGTCGGGTGGTGAAATTGTTAGAGACTTCAGTATACTAAGTCAAGGTTTGTCCCATAGTAGTTAGACTACTGTCGGGTGGTGAAGATGTTAGAGACTTCAGTATACTAAGTCAAGGTTTGTGCCATAGTAGTTAGACTACTGTCGGGTGGAGAAGTTGTTAGAGACTTTAGTATATTAAGCCACAGTGTGTAAGAGGTAGGGTGGCCAGTTCATTTCCTAGCTGCCTTTTACTGACATAGTCGTGATCCAGGTATCCATTTACGCTAAGTCGGCCTGAGCGTACCGAAGCTGGAATTCGTACCCCGTACCTTTGCTATGAAAGGCAAAGCTCTACGACATTCTTAAAATAAGGTGTCGCTATGGGGTTTCTTGGAAGATATTAAAGGGCGCATTGACGGACAGTGACCGAGGTATGTGCTGTGTTCTAAGACACATTATTATTCATATCGATTTATATATTGTTGTTGACTGCTTTACTTGTCAAAACTTTCAATAAATTGGTCTGCTGTGAACAACATTAATTTACAATTTAAAATCAATAAAAAGTTCACGCAAGCCAGAGTAAGTCAGTAAGTCACAAACTTAAGTAGTTTCAAAACGTGTCATTGGGTGGCAGCAACATCCAGATCTGTGATTACTGTAAGCAGCATACGGCTAGGTGTCACATGCACATGCGCAGCTTAGAAACAAAATGGCGCCTGTACTCAAAGAATGTACAATCAATGAACAGGATGCCGTTTTGTGTTTTGGTTGAGCAAAATGGTTTTCTACAATACAGAAGGAAGTGCTTCTTATGTTTGGTGAGAGGTGTTTGTCGGGTAAAGCGGTGCATAACTGGGGAGATACGTGTGGTCAGGGACGCTAAGCAGAAGTATATGTGCGGTGGGTGGGGGAGATGAATCGAGCTGACAGGCGAGTAATTTGGCAATTGCAATAAGGTGTTGGCATGGTTTAGCCTACAGCATCCTGTAAGATCGATTGAGTTTTCGGAAAGTTTGGACACCAAGGCAACTAAGTTTAGAGGGGAACAGTCTACCGCTCGAGGAGCATAGCTTACCGCTTGAGGGGTTGAGGGGCATAGCTTACCGCACGAAGGGTTGGGGGTACAGCTTACCGCTTGAGGGGTTGAGGGGCATAGCTTACCGCACGAGGGACACAGCTTACCGCACGAGGGACACAGCTTACCGCACGAGGGACACAGCTTACCACACGAGGGGCATAGCTTACCGCACGAGGGGCACAGCTTACCGCACGAGGGGCACAGCTTACCGCACGAGGGGCACAGCTTACCGCACGAGGGGCACAGCTTACCGCACGAGGGGCACAGCTTATCGCACGAGGGCCACAGCTTACCGCACGAGGGGTTGGGGGGTACAGCTTACCGCTTGAGGGGTTGAGGGGCATAGCTTACCGCACGAGGGACACAGCTTACCCCACGAGGGGCATAGCTTACCGCTCGAGGGGCACAGCTTACCGCTCGAGGGGCACAGCTTACCGCACGAGGGGCACAGCTTACCGCACGAGGGGCACAGCTTACCGCACGAGGGGCACAGCTTACCGCACGAGGGGCACAGCTTACCGCACGAGGGGCACAGCTTACCGCACGAGGGGCACAGCTTACCGCACGAGGGGCACAGCTTACCGCACGAGGGGCACAGCTTACCGCACGAGGGGTTGGGGGGTACAGCTTACCGCTTGAGGGGTTGGAGGGGTACAGCTTACCGCTTGAGGGGTTGGGGGGTACAGCTTACGGCAGGAGGGGTTAGTTGGTACAGCTTACCGCTTGAGGGGTTGAGGGGCATAGCTTACCGCACGAGGGACACGGCTTCACGCACGAGGGACACGGCTTACCGCACGAGGGGCATAGCTTACCGCACGAGGGGCATAGCTTACCGCACGAGGGGCATAGCTTACCGCACGAGGGCCACAGCTTACCGCACGAGGGACACAGCTTACCGCACGAGGGACACAGCTTACCGCACGAGGGCCACAGCTTACCGCACGAGGGGCATACATGAACAGCGTAGGTGACCGAGACGTCCTGCCTGGGAACCTTTCAGGTGTCTCGCTTCTCCCCCACTCCACCGGAGATTGTCTGCTCAGCCAACTGGGCACCTAATGTAACTGCAGAGAACCAGACTGAACGGTCCGATGCAAGCGACTCCCAAAAGCCAACATTAAGTTGGAGACCTTCCAATGTAATAACTCAGTATCCACACCAAGACAAAGGTGATGTGAAGGTAAAGAGACAAGTTACAGGAGTGATGTAATGGATGATGTGGACTTATTTATTTTTACATGAAACAGCCTTATTTGCTGTATTTCATTATTTGAATACTGATGTTCCTGAAGACAGGAAAATGGTTTCAAGAAGTCTTCTGGGATAGAAAGATTTGAAAAAAATAGATTTCACAATCAAGAGGTCGCGTCTGCTATAGATCTATTTTAAAAGGATTAAATCAATAAAAACAGGTCGATGCTGTTGAAGATCTATTTAAAATGGATGGAATCTATGTTCAAGAAGTAGAGGCTGTTAAAGAGCATCCATTTGGAATGGGAGGGATCAATGATATGGACAAGAGGTCAAGGCTGTTAGAGATCCATTTGGAATTGATGGATTCCACGATATGGACAAGAGGTTAAGTCTGTTAAACATTCATTTGGAATGGGAGGTTTCTACGATATGGACAAGAGGTCAAGTCTGTTAAGAGATCCATTTGGAATGGAAGGTTTCTACGATATGGACAAGAGGTCAAGTCTGTTAAGAGATCCATTTGGAATGGAAGGTTTCTACGATATGGACAAGAGGTCAAGTCTGTTAAGA
Source organism: Ariolimax columbianus (assembly GCA_036924085.1). Lineage (NCBI taxonomy): Eukaryota > Metazoa > Mollusca > Gastropoda > Stylommatophora > Arionidae > Ariolimax > Ariolimax columbianus. Next base: position 2,898,959 of record JAVGWX010000023.1, read on the forward strand.
GATCCATTTGGAATGGAAGGTTTCTACGATATGGACAAGAGGTCAAGTCTGTTAGAGATCCATTTGGAATGGAAGGTTTCTACGATATGGACAAGAGGTCAAGTCTATTAAGAGATCCATTTGGAATGGAAGGTCTCCACGATATGGACAAGAGGTCAAGTCTGTTAGAGATCCATTTAGAATGTAAGGTTTCTACGATATGGACAAGAGGTCAAGTCTGTTAGAGATCCATTTGGAATGGATGGATTCCACGATAGCAGCAAGCGGTCAAGTCTTTTAGAAATCTATTTGGGAAGGCTGAATCCCATGATCCAAGACAAGATGTTTAGGCTGTTAGAGATCCATTTGGGAAGGATTAAATCCACAATTAAAACAGATTAACGCTGGTGGTAGTCCATTGTTCCTTACCTTACGATATATAGATCACAACTGATCTAATGTGATCTTATTGAACATTACTTACGGATCAGTCTGGATCTCGTTGTTTATCCGAAGTTTCTCAGATGCGTTTTGGTACAGCAATACTGCGTACTTTATATTACCTGAAAGAGACGGCCAGTTTGTATATGGGTCACGTCAATTACAAAACCAGTTTCGGTTACATGCAATCATTAAATCACACTATTGTCTCACTGGAATCACAATTTCAGCATGAAACTTTCAATCCCTTAATTACAGCATAATTATTTTCGTGAAAAAAAAAAAAATCACAATTTTGACAAACCACAAACAATCACTTACACATACTACAATTTCACATTTGAAGAAAAAAGATATTCACTTAACCACACAACAGTTGCACATTTATCACAATTTCAAGAAACCACACAACAGTTCCATTTAAAACACAATTTCAAGAAACCACACAACAGTTCCATTTAAAACACAATTTCAAGAAACCACACAACAGTTCCAAATAAAACACAATTTCAAGAAACCACACAACAGTTCCATATAAAACACAATTTCAAGAAACCACACAACAGTTCCATATAAAACACAATTTCAAGAAACCACACAACAGTTCCATATAAAACACAATTTCAAGAAACCAGACATTTCTTTAACCGCACCAAAAAAGAAAAAAGAAATTCACTTAACCATACCACAGTTTCATATAAATCACAATTCCGAGAATCCAAACCACAATTTCACATCAAAATTTCAAGACATCAGATATTCAATTAACCATACCATCATTGTACATAAATCACAATATAAAGGAACCACTTACATTCACATTACCTTATCATTTTACATAAATTATAACTCTAATATATCACATTCATTCATCTAATTCAACCATAATCTCACATAAATCACATTTTCAAGAAACTACGGATAATTTCTTTACCCATGCTACAATTTCACAAGAATTATAATTTCAAGAAACCACATATATTTCTTCAACCACACCAAAATTTCACATAAACCAGTTTCAAGAAGCATTCCTCTTTCTTAGCCACACCACAATTTCATATACATCCCAATTTCAAGGAACCAGCCACATCCTTAAACACACCAACATTTCACATACATCACAGTTTGAGTGAACCAGACACATCCTTAAACACACCAACATTTCACATACATCACAGTTTGAGTGAACCAGACACATCCTTAAACACACCAACATTTCACATACATCACAGTTTGAGTGAACCAGACACATCCTTAAACACACCAACATTTCACATACATCACAGTTTGAGTGAACCAGACACATCCTTAAACACACCAACATTTCACATACATCACAGTTTGAGTGAACCAGACACATCCTTAAACACACCAACATTTCACATACATCACAGTTTGAGTGAACCAGACACATCCTTAAACACACCACAATTTCACATACATCACAGTTTGAGTGAACCAGACACATCCTTAAACACACCACAATTTCACATACATCACAGTTTCAAGAACCAACAGGTAGAGCCACGTCTGAGTTACCATATGTATAGAAGAATGCATCCTTCCTGAGAAAGGCAGTGTTGTTAGAGCTGAGTACCCAGTCCCCTCTGTCCTGATACGCGGGATCATTCCTGTTGGGAAAGATAATATCGTCCCCCGTAATCGCTCTCTTGATGGCTGCAATGAAAGAGTTAAATATTTAGCAACCATTTCGATGTAATTTTGTTTGATAATTATACTTCCCTTGTTCGCTTTGACTATGCGAGAGTCGTGGGGAGGTAAGGTGTTAGTTCTTCGACCAAATATATTGTTGTGTGTTAATAATTTTGGGTATTTCGAATGATGAATTTATTATCTGGGTTTGTTTGGTTTGGGGTTGGTTGTTTTGGAGTGGTTTTGGAAGGTTAGGTAGGTTAGGTAGGTTAGGTAGGTTTGGAAGGTTTGGAAGGTTTGGAAGGTTTGGAAGGTTTGGAAGGTTTGAAGTTTGAAGTTTGAAGTTTGAGGTTTGAGGTTTGGGTTTGGGTTTGAGTTTGAGTTTGAGTTTGAGTTTGAGTTTGAGTTTGAGTTTGAGTTTGAGTTTGAGTTTGAGTTTGAGTTTGAGTTTGAGTTTGAGTTTGAGTTTGGGTTTGGGTTTGGGTTTTGATGTGGAGCGAACCCAGCTCCTTCGGGTTGTGAGCCGTGTCACTTAACCATTAGCCAACACCGTCACCGAAGGAGTAACCGACAATCGTGCTGGTAGAGCTGGTGAGATTCAAGTTTCAGATTTTCCTAACCGGACGTAACTAGTGATAATAATAGTATCACATCGCAGGCGAAGATGGCGACAGCTTCAGACTTGTGCTGGAAGATGGGTTCTTATTTGGCTATAGAGACTGATCCTTGCACTGAAGACTTTGCCGCACTCTGGGACTCATGAGATGAATCGGTTGGCGAGTCGGTTGGTGGAGTCGGCTGGGAGGGGGAGGGGGGGAGTAGGCTGGGAAGTAGGCTGGAGAGTAGGTTGGGGAGTAGGTTGGGGAGTAGGTTGGGGAGTAGGCTGGGGAGTAGGCTGGGGAGTAGGCTGGAGAGTAGGCTGGGGAGTAGGCTGGGGAGTAGGCTGGAGAGTAGGCTGGAGAGTAGGCTGGGGAGTAGGCTGGGGAGTTGGCTGGGGAGTAGGTTGGAGAGTTGGCTGGGGAGTAGGTTGGGGAGTAGGCTGGGGAGTAGGCTGGAGAGTAGGCTGGAGAGTAGGCTGGAGAGTAGGCTGGAGAGTAGGCTGGAGAGTAGGCTTTAGAGTAGGCTGGGGAGTAAGCTGGGGAGTAGACTGGGGTTTAGGCTAGGGAGTAGGCTAGGGAGTAGGCTGGAGAGTAGGTTGGGAGTAGGCTGGAGAGTAGGCTAGGGAGTAGGCTGGGGAGTAGGCGGATGAGTAGGCTGGAGAGTAGAGTAGGGTGTGGAGTAGGCTGGGGAGTAGGTTGGGGAGTAGGTTAGGGAGTAGAGTAGGGAGTAGAGTAGAGTGTGGAGTAGGCTGGGGGAGTAGGCTGGGGGAGTAGGCTGGGGAGTAGGCTGGAGAGTAGAGTAGGGTGGGGAGTAGGCTGGGGGAGTAGGCTGGGGAGTAGGCTGGAGAGTAGAGTAGGGTGGGGAGTAGGCTGGGGGAGTAGGTTGGGGAGTAGGTTAGGGAGTAGGTTGGGGAGTAGGTTGGGGAGTAGAGTAGGGTGGGGAGTAGACTGGGAGTAGGCTGGGGGAGTAGGCTGGGGAGTAGGCTGGAGAGTAGAGTAGGGTGGGGAGTAGGCGGGGGAGTAGAGTAGGGTGGGGAGTAGGCTGGGGAGTAGGCTGGAGAGTAGGCTGGGGGAGTAGGCTGGGGGAGTAGGCTGGGGAGTAGGCGGGGGATTAGGCGGATGAGTCGCCTGGGGAGTCGCCCATCGATCTGAGCACCTTCGGTGATGCTAGCACAAAAGGTTCATCGGTTCTAGGCAAACAACTCCCAGGGAGGGGCGTCGATGTCGACGGTTTCCAGAGACAGGCTTTAGACAAGCGGGAAACTTCTGTGGAGAGAGACGGAGCCACATGGGGAGACCCGAGACGATGGTCGGGCCCTCGCCTGTAACATTAACAATGACATGAACAGCAGACGTTTAACGATGAAATGTTCTGCCCCTTTCTACACCCCTCCCCTGCCTCACATTCCCATTGTTCAATTTCCCCATCCTCAACCCGTCCGTCTCATCCTCCTTCAAACGACCCATTCCTCTACCCACCTCCTCCAACATACAAATTCCTCCCTACCGCCTCGACCCACCCATCCCTTCTCAACTTCCTTCACTTGCCCCTCTTTCCCCTCTCAACCCACTTCCCCCCTCAACCCTCTTTCTCCTTTCAACCCACTTCCCTTCTCAACCCACTTCCTCTTTCAACCCTCTTTCACTCTGAACCCTCCCCCCTCTTTCCCCTCTCAACCTACTCATCTCTCAACCCTCGTTCCCCTCTCAACCCACTTTCCCTCTCAACCCATCCGTATCTGCTTCCTTCAAGCGACCCATCACCTTTGCCAAATCTCTTCCCGTCTCCAACCCGCTTATCTCCCCCTCAAACTCACTACAATCAACCCGTTCCCCCTCCATTAATCCCCCGCCGCCCATCCTAACCACAACCCATCTAAAATTATGATTAAAATCAACAACTTTCATAATGATCGCTGTCAGCACCTCATATCATAACCCAATTATCATATCACGTGATCCCATCATCCAATCGTCCTATCACAAACACCTTCATTAGAACACGTTGATTCAAATCTCAAACAGACGCCATTCCAAAGGAGCAGGCTTACCAATAAATGACTTCACGATGGGAACATCAAAATTAGGATCTTCAGCACGCAGACTAGCCTTAGTTATGTCATCCATAGCCGTTATCAGTAGCGCACCTTCTTCATCTTTACCCTTATTCACATCATTCCACATCCCCACGCCTGCTCCTAGCAGGTTGTCACAAATGAAGGCGTATCTCTGTTAGAAAATGAATTGAAATGGATTAGAAAAATTACTTTCCATAATTAATCTTCCTTGTAATTATGTTCATCCTCTGATGCCCTGAATCCATATCCATACAGCCCCATTGAAAGGATTGTATAATAATGATGCACAGATTGCTATGATCAATCCACATCCACAATGATACATCGAAAGGATTGCCAGATAATGAGGAAACGTTTGCTACCAAAATCCCTATCCACACAGTTCATTGCAGGTATCATCTCCCCAGCGAAGGTCGGCTGCAATCGATCTCCATCGTGCTCTATCCTGCCACGATGGTACAATCAACTGTCCATATCTGAATGTTATCTTGTCACTAACAGCGCGTTTACCTCTGACAAGCTATTATAAACATTTTCTGATTGGGCGTTCAATGTTTATTAAAAACAGATGAAGGCATACCTTTCTTACATTCTGTCATGTAGATTATTAGTATTACAATTATTGTTATTATTACTTCTAACACTACAAGTATTTTTAATAATATTACATTTATTGTTGCAATTTTTATTACTATTATATTACGTATTATAAGTGGTTTAGCCGTCGGCTTCGTGATCAGGTGGTGCGGGTTCGACTCCGGACTCCGCCGTCTTTTTCACGGGTGCTTGATGTGGAGTCCCCTACATCTTTTAGTCGTACCCTAGTCGTCTTGTCCTTGACTTGCCACTGAGGTCGGGCGGCTCGAGACGAAAGAGTGAGGATAAAAAGTATCGCAGTTAATCCTTACTAAAAATAGCGCTATCAAAATGAACTAGACCATTATCGTCTACGATGGACGGCGGCCTTTGCCTTACGTATTATAATTATTTTTATTATTACAATTATTATTATGATAATTATTTGATTATTTTAATAACCCGTTCCTCGTCGTAGCTCTGGGTCCCAACTTCGTCTCCAGCGGACCCAATCGTGGGCCACGGAAGTCCACTGTGTGGTAAGTGGTCCTCTTGAGGCATCTCGGATGTTGCAGCGTACAGCAAGGGAGTCTGACCAACGGATTGGAGGTCTTCTCCGCGGTCTCTTCTTACCTCGGGGGTACCAGGCTGCTGTCGCCGTGCTCCGTCGACCATCTTTTCGTCGCAACATGTGACCTGGTCATCTGTTTTGCCTTGTCTGCATGGATTACCTCATCCTTCACCACAGACAACCGTCTTATGTCAGAATTGTGAAGACCTTGCGTACGTTGGTTCCGGAGAGTGATTCCGACCAAGCGTCTCTCAAGGAAGGCCTGGGTCACTCTCAATTTGTTCTCTAGTGACTTTGTTAGTGTCCACGTCTGGGCACCGTAGCACATCGCGGGGAGTACAGTGGAACTGAAGAGGGGGGTTCGTAGGTCCTGGTCATGGCAACCGTCTAGGACCGTGTTAATGGACGAGAAGGCTGCCCAACCCGCGCGGCCACGTCTTGTCAGTCCAGGTTCCAGGTTAGTCTCCCTATTGTTAAGACGCCCAACAGACATATGCTGGTTGACTCCTCTAATCTGTGTATCTGTTTGTAATGTGGAACCATTGGCTAGTGTATGGATTCGTGTGTACATCTGCTAGTAAAGTGTTCCAATATGATAGTTTTGTCAGTCCTTTCTGGACGTGGAGAAGAGGTCATACCGAGAAAAATCTCGGACATGACCAGTCAAAGTAAACAGGAAGTTATTGTTAGGGTTCCAAACCAAGATTTCATTCAATTTTTTTTTAAATAATAATAAAAAAAAGCGTTTCTATCCAACACACACACATATATATATATACGAGGCGTGTTCAAATGAAACAAGACCTAACTGCAATAAGTGAACATACGTACGATGCGCACGATGACGTTAATTTATGTGTAAACAGTACATACCAACCGTCAAGTTTGCAAAATGTCATTATCCTCCGACTCATAGTTTCCTTGCGGACCGCTTAAAACATGGCGGGTGTGATACGGAATCCGTCCAGAGTTGATCAGCGAGCGGTGAATCAGTTTCTAACAGCTGAAGGATGTCAACCAGTTGACATTAATCGCAGAATGCAGGCAGTGTATGGTGACAAACGTGTGGCAAACGTAAGCTCCGGCGACAGTCCACTCCAATTGCGGCATGCATTTTGGCGATGCAACTTCTGACGCAACGATATGCGCCTGACCTGGTCTCGGAAGATCTTTTCGTTAACTCACGTCCTTCTTTAAACATCGTTGTCCAGTTCTTCACTGTTGTATTCTACATACTTTTGTCACCATATACTATCTGTGTTCTACGATTAATGTCAACTGGTCGACATCCTTCAGCTGTTAGAAACTGATTCACCGTTCGCTAATCAACTCTGGACGGATTCCGAATCACACCCGCTTTGTTTTCAACGGTCTGCTGAGGAAACTATGAGTCGGAGGATAATTAATTTTTGCAAACTTGACAGTTGGTATGTGCTGTTCAGTGACGTCATCATGCGGTATCGTAAATATGTTCACTTGGTGCAGTCAGGTCCGGTTTTATTTTAACATGCCTCGTACATATTAGCAGCAAAATGACCAAATGATAAGTTTGCCAGTCCTATACACAACCTTTCCATGTCGCCTCTAGCAACATGCATCGATGCCCTCCTCATGAGCTATATAAATGATATATGAATATTTACCTCTAAAGTGTTTCCATCCACTCTGACATCTCCATATTTCCTGGTTATCTCCCTTACACCACTGAGGATCTTCACAATCTGTTTTATGTCCCCTGACAAGATAACGCTGGAAGATATAATGCTTTGGGAAAGTTCATCTGCTACAATCTTAACTACATCTGTTGCTTGTTCGCTTGTGTGATTGCCAGGATCCGTGGTTAGGTCCTTTATCTGTATGTTAACAGAAACAACATTTTCTAACTGTTTCTTTTCAATTGTTTTACTCATAAAGGAAATGAATGTAAACAAATTTACACAAAAATTCACACACGAAAATTGAAACAAAACTCAAGGCGCGAAAATTGACAATGAAACCAAAAACACAAATAAACTGTTGCAAACTTATACATAAAAAGATTGTTATAAGTTCAAACAGGACTACAGATAAACTTTTACTAGCAAATGCATGACGACACAAATAATATTGGTAATTGATGACCCATTCTTAAGCGTAGCTGGGGGTTCTAAATGTGTCTCCAGCTGACCATGTCTTGGGCCAATGCATGTTAAGGGCGTCTCTAGAGGCATCTCGGGTGTTGTAGCGTACAGAAGGGGAGTCTGACCAACGGATTGGAGGTCTTCCCGTGGTCTCTTCTTACCTCGAGGGTACCAGACTGCTGTCGCCGTGCTCCATCGACCATCGTTTTGTCGCAACATGTGACCTGCCTATCTCTGTTTTGCCTTGCCTGCACGGATTACCGCATCCTTCACCTGGGACAACCGTCTTATGTCAGAATTGTGGAGACCCTGCATGCGTTGGTTCCAGAGAGTGATTCCGACCAAGCGTCTCACAAGCGAGGCCTGGGTCACTCTCAATTTGTCCTCTAGTATTTTGTTAGTGTCCACGTCTGGGCACCGTAGCACATCGCAGGAAGTACAGTGTAACTGAAGAGGGGGGTTCGTATGTCTTGGTCATTGGTAATTACATATCCTCATCAGCTCTTTCCGTCTTGTCAGGCGATAGTAATTGTGCTTTGAAAAGGTATGCAACTACAGTCCATGACGGTAACGAATGTGACTCGTAAGACCAATCTGGGCAGAGAAGCATCTTCCACAGTGTGTGCAAGGAAAGTCAGGACCGTTTGCGGCATCGCATGGTGTGACGCGACTTCTCAAACTCTGAGTCTTCAGCCAATCAGCAATCAGTATCTCCTTTGTCTGTATTCCATGCTTAATCCTACCCCTCCATGTTACAAGATCCATCGCGTCCTGTTCCCATGATTCCAAATCGGTGCCTGCATCATTCATATCCCGCTTGCAAACATCCTTGTACCGAAGTAGTGGCCGGCCCCGAGACCTTTTCCCCAACTGTAATTCCCCATAGAGAAGATGTTTTGGTATTCTGCCATCATCCATCCTCCGAGTGTGCCCCAGCCAACGGAGCCTTCGAAGACTAAGCATGGACAAGATTGTGACAGTGCCTGATCTCTCCAACAACTCTGCGTTGGTGATCTCGTCTTGCCACTCAACCCCCATGATTCTGCCCAGGCACCTCATGTGATAGCTGTTTAGCCGCCTCTCCTGGTGCATGTAGATAGACCATGTCTCACTGCCGTAAGGAAGGTTGCTGAGGACACAGGCCTGGTAAACAAGTGTTTTTGTTTTAACAGTGAGCTTCTTGTTCTCCCAGACCCTTTTTGTTAATCTGCTCATTGTTGTTGCTGCCTTGCCTATCCTGATATTGATCTCTTGGTCCAGGGATAGTTTATTATTGACTGAAGATCCCAAATACGTAAAGTGATCTACTACATCGAGAACTTCATCATCAATTGAGATTACTGATGGTTTGTTTGCAGCCTGAACCATAACTTGTGTAATTACATAACGATTAGTAATACTATTGGTAAGTAGATTGGTAGAGACAAGCATTCAAACCATGTATTGAAGACACTTTCTCTTTTATATCTCAGCTTCGTGTCTATTCAAACAAAAGTTGAGTTTCTTACATAATCCGTCAGGTTTTGGAGATCCCTTCTGCAGTTGGTGTAATTGAATTGGCCCCAGGTTTCGTTCAGGTGGCAGAATCGGGACACGTAACCTGAATATTGAAAATTAAAATGTTTTAACTTCTGAAATCGTTGATAGGCAAATGTGAAACCACATCTGGCAAATATTACAATATCGGGACTGCAGAGTTTTCTAAATCAGCATAAAGATGATCAGTTAGGGTCAAACTTCAGTTAGGGTCAAACTCAAGTCCAGTTAGGATCAAACTTAAGTCCAGTTATGGCCAAATTTAAGTCCAGTTAGGGTTAAACTTAAGTCCAGTTAGGATCAAACTTAAGTCCAGTTATGGCCAAATTTAAGTTCAGTTAGGATCAAACTTAAGTCCAGTTAGGGTTAAACTTAAATCCAGTTAGGGTCAAACTAAAGTTCAGTTATGGTCAAATTTAAGTCCAGTTTAAGTCCACTAAGTTTAAGTGTTAGGGTTTGGATTTGGGTTAGGGTTACGATTATGGATAGGGTTAGGTTAAGTTAAGTTATGTTTAGTTAAACTATGTTAAGTTAAGCCAAGTCAAGTCAAAGAAAGTCAAACCAAGCCAAGTTAGGTGAAGTCAAGTTCAGTGAATGCTGTGACTTATGAATATCTGATCGTCTCTACGATCAGAAGAAACCGATGTACCTGCACTCAATCAAATAACATAACAAACAGCAGACAAGAATGGGAAGACACTGTCAACCCTGACTTTGAGCCCCGGGCCTCTAGATGATGGACAGGCTTTCCCCACAAGAGAAAAATAGGTTAGAGCAATAGCCTAGCGAGACGAACCAGACAATGTGTCTCAATTTGGGAAGTCTTTCTGCCACATAGGGTTGATGAACGAGAGGCTGTGCAGCGCATGAGCTGCAGTGGTCAGCGACCCAAAGCTGACTGCTAGCGTCAGGACCAGCGACCCAAAGCTGACTGCTAGCGTCAGCGCCAGCGACCCAAAGCTGACTGCTAGCGACAGGGCCAGCGACCCAGGTTGACTAGTAGCGTCAGGACCAGCGACCCATAGCTGCCTGCTAGCGTCAGGACCAGCGAACCAGAGCTGCCAAGACCCTTCTACACCTCCACGCGGTGATCCTGGATAACAGGCTGCAACAGGGCAGTCTGGCTAAGGAGAAGGGATTGAAGAGGGAATGTTAACCGAGTATCCACAAATTCCGTTCTGATTTCGGATGTGTTGGACCGAAAGGTGCTACATTCGTAGTCAAACTGTAAACTACCACACAATGCAGGTTTTCGGACTACATCATGCTATTTGCAGGGTTTGAAAACGGGAGTTTGAGAATGAATGACCAAAAATAATGAAGAAAAATGAAAAAAAGAAAGAAAAGAAGAAAGAAAAAGAGGAAAGAAGAAAGAGTTGCCGACCAATCGAAAGACAGCCTAGCGCAGTCTTGACCAGCAGGGACAAATCACTATTCTTCGCCCCAAGACCGGACACAATAGCCCGAACAAACACGTGTAGAGCCTTCGTCTGCCTGCTCCATCCCTGCCCACGTGTGGGCTTAGCCAACATACTGCAAAGATAGTTTGACGGGACTGCCGCTCAGAGAGACTCGCTGCCAAAATGACTAACACTCATCTCAAAGTAGTGCGGAGCTGACGAGGAGTTGCAAGATACGGTTTGATTATGCACGAGGACTCGTCTGGTGATATAACAATCAGTGAGGGCACACAAGAGTGAAGAGGGAGGAGGAGGGAGGGAGGAGGAGGAGGGGTGAGGAGGAGGGGTAGGGAGGAGGGAAGGGGTAGAGGGAGGAGGGGGAGGGAGGAGGGGAGGGAAAGGAGAGGAGGGGAGGGAGGAGGAGAGAAGGGAGAAGGAGGGGAGGGTGGAGAGAAGGGAGAGGAGAAAGGGAGGGAGGAGGGGATGGATAGGAGGAGGATGGAGAAGGAGGAGGAGGGAGAAGGAGGAGGAGGAGGAAAGGAGAAGACATTGGAGGAAAGAGGAAGAAATTTAAAGAGAAGGAAAAAATTGAGACTAAGAATAAAAAGAGAAAAGAAAGAGGAGGAAAGAATAAAGAGGAAAGAATAGGAAAGAGGAGGGAAAAGGAATAAGGAAGGAAAGAGAAGGGAAGAAGGAAAGAGAAGAGAAGAAGGAAAGATAAGAAACAAAGGAAAGAGAGGGACAGAGATGGGAAGAAGAAAATAGAAGGGAATAAAGGGAATAAAAAGGAAAGGGAATAAAGAGAAGGGAATAAAGAGAAGGGAATACACGAAAGGGAATAAAGAGGAGGGAATGAAGAGAAGGGGATAAATAGAAGGGCAAAAGGAGAAGGGCAGAAGGAGAAGAGAATAAAGAGAAGGGAAGAATGAGAAGGAAAGAAGGAGAAGGGAAGAAGGAGAAGGGAAGAAGGAGAAGGGAAGAAGGAGAAGAGAAGAAGGAGAAGGGAAGACAGAGAAGGGAAGACAGAGAAGGGAAGACAGAGAAGGGAAGAAGGAGAAGGGAAGAAGGAGAAGAGAAGAAGGAGAAGGGAAGAATGAGAAGGGAAGACAGAGAAGGGAAGAAGGAGAAGGGAAGAAGGAGAAGGGAAGAAGGAGAAGGAAAGAAGGAGAAGGGAAAAAGGAGAAGGGAAGAAGGAGAAGAGAAGAAGGAGAAGGGAAGAATGAGAAGGGAAGACAGAGAAGGGAAGAAGGAGAAGGGAAGAAGGAGAAGGGAAGAAGGAGAAGGGAAGAAGGAGAAGGGAAGAAGGAGAAGAGAAGAAGGAGAAGAGAAGAAGGAGAAGGGAAGAATGAGAAGGGAAGACAGAGAAGGGAAGAAGGAGAAGGGAAGAAGGAGAAGGGAAGAAGGAGAAGGGAAGAAGGAGAAGGGAAGAAGGAGAAGAGAAGAAGGAGAAGGGAAGAATGAGAAGGGAAGACAGAGAAGGGAAGAAGGAGAAGGGAAGAAGGAGAAGGGAAGAAGGAGAAGGGAAGAATGAGAAGGGAAGAAGGAGAAGGGAAGAATGAGAAGGGAAGACAGAGAAGGGAAGACGGAAAGGGGAAGAAGGAGAAAGGAAGAAGGAGAAGGGAAGAAGGAGAAAGGACGAAGAAGACATGAAAACGGTAAACATTTGAGGAAAAGTATCTAGTTCGTGCCGCCATGATAGATGGCAGAAAGCGGAAGTCCAAGATGACGAAACCCGAGAAACGTTACCTGTGTACAGCGGCAGGGACGAACAGTTGGCTGTGCCCATAGAGTTGACGGGGGTGGCAGGGAAGAAAAGTCCTAATTCTGTACGATCTCTGGTGCAGTACACAACTGGTAGACAAATGGACCATGTGGATCAACTTCATGGTGGTAGACACCCACTCAGTGCTCTCTAACTACCCACCACCTCCCTCTTTCTCACTCATTGCCCCAGTTGCTCGCTCACTTGTGCACTTTCTCACTCACTTCTGCACTCTCTCACTCACTTGTGCACTCACTTGTGCACTCTCTCACTCACTTCCCAAATAAACATGTCCACACATTGTCCAAATTACTATCATACACTCCCTCCCTCACATTCACAAATGCGAATTTTACCACTCATTGTCCTAAACCAGAGAATGACAACAAAGACAAACTTGGCAGAGATGGGCAGACAAAGATCTTCAGACTCAGAACGGGACATTGTAGACTCAAGGTCCACCTCCACAGAATGGATCTCAGAGATACGCCCACGTGCGATTGGGGAGCACCCAAGCATACACCAGAACATATCCTGCAGGGCTGCCCTACTTATATAGACCAAAAAGAGGCAGTCCGGCCTGGGGGAGCGACCATGCTCGAACAGCTGTGGGGGACCGGCGAAGTCCTGAAACGCAGAGTCGTCTCCGTGAACCTCACCGCACTAGAAGTATTGCATCAGCTGATCGATGAAGTAGGAAACTGTCCCAAATATATATACACCTAAACTCACTGTCCCAAATATGTCCACCCTAACTCACTGTCTCAAATATGTCCACCCTAACTCACTGTCCCAGATATATGCACCCTAACTCACTGTCCCAAATATGTCCACTCTAACTCACTGTCCCAATTTCAAAATCCCTCTCTCGATCTCTCATTCATTGTCTAAATTACACTCTCTCTCACTCACTCTTTCTCCATCTCTCCCTTCGCTCTCTCTCTCTCTCTCTCTCTCTCTCTCCAGGCTATCCATTCAATAATGTGTTCTCACACTCAGTTACTCTCACTCCCTCACTGACGCTCTAACCGTTGTCCTCTTACATTCACTCACCCACTCAATTCTCCTTTTACACTCAATTCTCCTTTCCCAAATTCACTCCTACCTCTCTCGGAAACTACCTCCTTATCATGCTCTCTCGCTCACAGTATGACCTAATTACTCCCTGTTTCAATCCCTCCTCCATATGACTCACTGATTTGCTGTCCTAATTGTAAACTCCTCTCTCTCACTCACTCACTCACTCATTATCACTAATGAACTCACAGTCGTAATTATTCACTCTCTTTTAAATTGTAAATTAATTACTGAATGAAAGTACAACTCGTGTGTAAATTGTAAAAGTACAAAAACCTCTTGTGTAAATTGTAGCAGCCTACACAACTCTTGTGTAAATTGTAGCAGCCTACACAAATCTTGTGTAAATTGTAGCAGCCTACACAAATCTTGTGTAAATTGTAGCAGCCTACCCAAATCTTGTGTAAATTGTAGCAGCCTACACAACTCGCGTAAATTGTAGCAGCCTACACACATCTTGTGTAAATTGTAGCAGCCTACACAACTTTTGTGTAAATTGTAGCAGCCTACACAACTCGTGTAAATTGTAGCAGCCTACACAACTCTTGTGTAAATTGTAGCAGCCTACACAAATCTTCTGTCAGTTGTAACAGCCTATCTAGATGCACAACTATTCTGTAAATTCTAAAAGCATCTCTTCATCTACAACTCTTGTGTAAATTGTAATAGCGTACACAACTTTTCTGTAAATTGTAACAGCCTTTCTGGATCAACAACTTTTCTGTAAATAACATTTTAAGCAAAGTTAAACCGAAAATCAACAAATGCTCATCAATAGTATATTCATGCCAACTCTCTGTTACCAGTGTCAAACATGGACTTAAACCGCAGTGGTTGTGTGCTGGCTTCGCATCTGAGTGGTCATGGGTTCATTCCGCAGATGAGGCGAAAATGATTTTTCAGACTGCAATTGATCCCGGGTCTACTCAGCCTTAAATGGGTTCCGTTTGTTCTGTAACAAACAAAACACAGAACGGAGGGGCGGGGGTATTCCTGAGCCTACCAAATGGTAGAAAAATAACACTGTCAGTGGCAACTGGAAAATTCTCAAACAATTTCAGAGCGGAGGCAGAGCGGAGGCAGAGGCATTGAAGGCTGCAGTAGAAGCAATGCTGACAGGCGAACGCAATGAAAGCCAGATAGCCCTGCTTACAGATGCCCTGGTCGTGGTTACAGCACTAAAAAGCCAGAAAAATACAGAACTTAATGATTTAAGAGCAGTAGTCTGTCAACAATGCCAGCAGTCCGCACCAAAAATAGTAGTGGTACAGTGGGTTCCATCCCACTGTAACATCCAAGGCAACGAGAAGGCAGACAGACTGGCAAAAGAAGGTGCAAGACTACCACAACCAGATTCTAGTGTGACCCACGAAGAGTCAAAAAGGTTTATTAGGGCCAGATACATGACCAAATGGGAAACAGAACATACTGGCTACACAAAAAATGATGCATTTTACCAGTTGAACAGAAGAGAGCAGGTCGTGGTCTTCAGACTCCGCACAGGCCACAACAGACTGAGGTACCATCTATTCAATAAACTGAAGATAGGTGGTACTGATGAATGCGCATGTGGTACAGGGAAAATGACCGCTGAACATCTGCTGCAAAATTGCCCGACATACGAGGACCAGAGAAAGAAAGCACATGTGGCCATCAACAGTGGCAACACTGGACAAGCTCTATGGCAGTGTCGACAGCCTCAGGATGACCGCTGCTTTCTTCGAACAAATTCAAGCTGACGTCTGACAGCGTACGAAGAAGAAGAAATGGGTACCGTTTCAGTCCGGGAAATAATGCAAGATCACTAACACCTCACACCCTACGGCAGTAATGCTACGGGTTACTTATGTGACTGTGTTTACATTCCGAATGACTTGATGAAGTCAAGATCTGTAGGACTGCCAAAGACATCTCGAGCCATTGAATGCGAAGACCTCACACTATTAGTCTTGTCAGTCTCAAGGCGGAGCAGTTCAGTTCAGTTCATCCCGTAACCCATCAGGTCGTTGGGGCACACATGAAGACACTCCCAAAATCCCACGCCATCCCTCTCTGTCTGTCACCGCCTGACGTATCTCACCGGGACGAAGGCCTGACCACTCAGTGATGTTGTCCACCCATCTCTTCCTTGGACGTCCTCGCCCTCTCTGTCCTGGTACGGATTCAAAGAGACAAAGACGGAGCGTTTTCCATTAATTAAGCGAAAAGTTGTTGAATGCTAAGTGAAACCAGTATTGACATACGGCAGCGAGTCATGGACAATCAGCAGGCAAGTACAACGAAAATGAGATTTTACAGTAATTATTGAAGAGACACAGACACACTGATAGCTTATGGCAAAAATCAGGACAAGTCAGTCATCCATTTTTGGGGATGTCATGAGAAGAGGCGGATTGGAACACACTGTGACAGCATGCAGAATCGTTGGCACGTGGGACAGATGGAGGCAAAGAGAGAAAATATTGGACAGCTTGAAGGAATGAAATGGGAGACAACTGCGAGGCTGATAAACGAGACGTGTGATTAGAGGAGGTGGAGATCCGTGATGTCAACTCCAACCGGTAAAGCACATGAGGAATTCGATTCACAGTTTTTAATGTTTAATGTTTTAATCCAGTATAAAATTGACATACCAACTACAGTTATGTTCAGATTTACTGACACTGTGAATGTCATGTCTGTGACATTCACAACAGCCTGGAAATTCAGTACACCTAAAGGCACAGGCTGCACAAGGCTGACCGATCCATTGCCATCGATGTTCAGCTGTGCTGTTGACGATACTAAAGAAAAGGTAATGAATGGTTAAGGTCCAACATGTAAGGATCCCGTGTCTAACAATTCATACAAAAACAACATATGCTTTAAGGTCCTTTAAATAAATGACCCAACAAAATCACCTGCATGCACTTACAACAACGCAAACCACACACGGGTCAAGGTCACATACACACAAGTCATAGCTGGGTCAAGGCCACACACGTAAAAGCCACCGGAAGGCGAAAGTCTTAAATATAAGAATGACCACAGGTCAATGTCACACTTTTAAACATGATATTAAGGTCAAGGTCTTTCACATTAAATTTACAACAACAGCAAATTCACATCCCAGTACTATACTTCAAATTCGCATGTCAGTACTACACATCAAATTCACATCCCAGTACTATACTTCAAATTCGCATGTCAGTACTACACATCAAATTTACATCCCAGTACTATACTTCAAATTCGCATGTCAGTACTACACATCAAATTCACATCCCAGTATTATACTTCAAATTCGCATGTCAGTACTACACATCAAATTCACATCCCAGTACTATACTTCAAATTCGCATGTCAGTACTACACATCAAATTCACATCCCAGTATTATACTTCAAATTCGCATGTCAGTACTACACATCAAATTCACATCCCAGTATTATACTTTAAATTCGCATGTCAGTACTACACATCAAATTCACATCCCAGTATTACACATTAAATTCGCAAGGTCATTACTATAACAAATTAGTAGTGCATGTGGTGGTAGTGGTGGTGGTGGTAGCAGTGTGGATGTAGAAGTAGCAGTAGTGCTGATCTGGTAGCAGTTGTGGGTGTGATGGTAATAGTGAATGTGGTGACAGTAGTGATGATAATGAATGGTGTGGCAGTGGCTGTAGTATTTCATTTAGCGGTAGTTGTAGTAGTAGTAGTAATAGTAGTAGTAGTAGTGGTAGTAGTGGTAGTAATAGTAGTAGTGGTAGTAGTTGTAGAAGTAGTGGTAGTGGTGGTAGTAGTAGTAGTAGTAGTAGTAGTAGTAGAAGTAGTGGTAGTAGTAGTAGTAGTAGTAGTAGTAGTAGTGGTGGTAGTGGTAGTAGTAGTAGTAGTAGTAGTGAGGATGATGATGAGGATGTAGTGTCACACTTACCTGCTGATGCAGGGAACGGTGTGGGCTAGTGGTTAAGTGGCACGGCTCACAATCCGAAGGTGCTGGATTCGATCCCCATCACAGCACCAGCCGTTACCCCGGGGAAGTAAACCCTTAGAAAATGCAGGAGGAAGCAGACTCTTACATAACACGCATGCTGAAGTCGGATGCACTGGGCCGACATGCGCAAAATAAAAACCACAGTGCAACGCACACCGCCTTGTGGAATAAAGAAATAAGGCTAACAAAAAAACAAACAAACAAACAAAATTACCTGCAAAAATGTTGTATCTAAGTTGATTGAACTCAGGTGTAATGTCAGGATCTGAACATGGGACCTTCATGAAAGTTATACCAGGAGGTAGACTAGATCTGATAGTCAAACTATAATATTGGACCGGACAGATTGGGGACTCGTTCGTGTCAAGAACGGTTAAGTTCCATAAATACTGGGACGTGAAATTACTCACAGAATCCATCGCCTGTAGATGGGACAGACAAACAGATTTATGGATACATTTATATTTAAAAATCATGGTCTAAATTATGATCAAAGGTATCATGCCATTTTTTGGACTTTTTCAAAGTCATATCCATGATCAACTTTATAGTCATATGTGGGGGAAGAAGACTAACGTCTTGTCAGGCAAAACTGATTAGACATATTAGTCAGGGTCAGGCAAAATATACTGATTAGACATGTTAGTTAGGGTCAGGCAAAATAAACTCAGTATATTTTGCCTGACCCTGACTAATGTGTTTGATCAGTATATTTTGCCTGACCCTGATTAATGTTTGATCAGTATATTTTGCATGAACCTGCCTAATATGTCTGATCAGTATATTTTGCCTTATCCTGACTAACATGCCTCATCAGTATATTTTACCTGACCCTGACTAACATGCCTGATCAGTATATTTTACCTGACCCTAACTAACATGCCTGATCAGTATATTTTACCTGACCCTGACTAATTTGTTTGATCAGTATATTTTGCCTGACCCTGACTAATATGTCTGATCAGTATATTTTGCCTGACCCTAACAAACATGTCTGATTAGTATATTTTGCCTGACCCTGACTAATATGTCTGATCAGTATATTTTGCCTGACCCTGACTAATATGTCTGATCAGTATATTTTGCCTGACCCTAACAAACATGTCTGATTAGTATATTTTGCTTGACCAGACGTTGTCTTTCTCCCCTGCGGTCAAAATAAGGATACAAACTATGTTTTATGTCCGTACACATCTTTGGCTGAAGTTGTCCAAATTATTAGTAAATTTAGATCAAAATTACTGTTGTATTTAAGGCCACAATCATGGTCACAATTTGTGTGCAAAGTTGAGGTTAAAATTATTGACAAAATTGTGACACACATGATTAACAATTATGATTAAAAGTATAAGTAAATCATTGCAATTTTATTGTCAAAGAAAAGATCTTTACTGTGATGTTCGTTTTGTGAATTATCTGTGGCATTATCTGAGACGGCTTTGTATTGCTGTCATATGAGCTACAGTGGTCAGCGACCCATAGCTGACTGCTAGCGTCAGGGCCAGCGAACCAGAGCTGCCAAGACCCTTCTACACTTCCACGTGGTGATCCTGGATAACAGGCTGCAACTGGGCAGACTGCCTAAGGAAGAGGGATCGAACAGGGAAGGCTAACCTGGTACCCAAAGATGTCTGCTGAAGTCGGATGTGTTGGACCGAAAAGTGCAAATATCTCAGTCAAGCTGTAAACTGCGACACAGCGCATTCAGTTCTACGGACAGCTTCCTGCTACTTGCAAAGTCCTTTTCAGGGCTTGGTAGAGGGAGAGTGAGAACGTTCAGGGCTTGGTAGCGGGAGGTTTAGAACATTCAGGGCTTGGTAGCGGGAGGTTTAGAACATTCAGGGCTTGGTAGCGGGAGATTGAGAACGTTCAGGGCTTGGTAGCGGGAGATTGAGAACGTTCAGGGCTTGGTAGCGGGAGAGTGAGAACGTTCAGGGCTTGGTAGCGGGAGATTGAGAACTTTCAGGGCCTGGAAGCTTGCTTACTTACTTACTTACTTACTTACTTACCTACCTACCTACCTACCTACCTACCTACCTACCTACCTACCTACCTACCTACCTACCTACCTACCTACCTACCTACCTACCTACCTACCTACCTACCTACCTACCTACCTACCTACCTACCTACCTACCTACCTACCTACCTACCTACCTACCTACCTACCTACCTACCTACCTACCTACCTACCTACCTACCTACCTACCTACCTACCTACCTACCTACCTACCTACCTACCTACCTACCTACCTACCTACCTACCTACCTACCTACCTACCTACCTACCTACCTACCTACCTACCTACCTACCTACCTACCTACCTACCTACCTACCTACCTACCTACCTACCTACCTACCTACCTACCTACCTACCTACCTACCTACCTACCTACCTACCTACCTACCTACCTACCTACCTACCTACCAACCAACCAACCAACCAACCAACCAGCCAGCCAGCCAGCCAGCCAGCCAACCAACCAGCCAACCAGCCAACCAGCCAACCAACCAACCAACCAACCAACCACAACCACAACAGCAACAGCAGCAACAACACGAACAACCAAAATATTAGAACAACACATCACAGGAATTATTAATATTCTCACACCCACCACAAACAACAACAACACCACCACAAACAACAACAACACCACCACAAACAACAACAACACCACCACCACTAACAATAACACCACCACAAACAACACCACCACCACCACCAACAACACCACCACCACCACAAACAACACCACCACCACCACCAACAACAACAACACCACCCCCACGACCAACAACAACACCACCACCACCACAAACAACAACACCACCACCACCACAAACAACAACAACACCACGACCAACAATAACACCACCACCAACAACATCACCACCACCAACAACATCACCACCAACAATAACACCACCAACAATACCATCACCACCACCACTAACAATAACACCACCACCAACAACATCACCTCCACCAACAACAACCACCAACAACAACAACCACTAACCTCTAAGACTAAGTGGAACGTTTGTCCAACGTAGGAGCGTAATTCTTTATCCAGGCTGATAAACCCGTTCCTGTAGTCCCGAAAGAGATAATCAGGATCGCCACCTACAGGACATGAAATCAAACATATTATAGCTTCACTGGTCCCCGACTAACGAGCCGATATTTCGGCTCACGTTTGTTCTCAAATATCGCAAGCCGATATGTCGGCTCGATTCATTATCATAACGTGCCTTGTTGGTTGGCGATTGCGAGTTATTTATCAGTTCCGTTGTTTATCGTCTCCCGTGACACTCCTTCAAACTGTCCAATATTTTCTCTTTACCTGCCTCCCTCTGTCTCTTTTCTTTGCGATTCTGCCCGTAGTCACCGTGTTCGAACCCCCCTCTTCTCCTTACATCTTCGACAAAGGACGACAACCTTGACCTCATTTTTGCCACACTATGTCCCTGTGTCTGAGCACCCTCAAGTAGCCCATTATCAGCTTTATTTGTAGCCCAAAGGGTTTTCAGCAATATTATGTAACACTACATGCCATTTATCTCCAGTAATTTATGTACTTGCCGGCTGATTGTCCATGACTCGCTGCCGTGTGTCAGTATTGGCTTCACGTAGCATTCAAGAACTCACTTCCTTAATTCCAGTGATAGTTTCCAGATTTTGTGATCGATGACATAAATGAATTATATTTTCATCAAATTATATTTTCATCAACTTATATTTTCATCAACTTATATTTTCATCAAATTATATTTTCATCAAATTATATTTTCATTAAATTATATTTTCATCAAATTATATTTTCATCAAATTATATTCTCATCAATTTATATTTTCATCAATTTATATTTTCATCAAATTATATTTTCATCAAATTATATCTTGAATAAATTATATTCTCATCAATTTATATTTTCATCAAATTATATTTTTTTAATTATATTCTCATTAAATTATATTTTCATCAAATTATATCTTAAATAAATTTTATGCTTAATTTATATTCCCAACAAATTATTTTTATACACATTATGTGTCAACAAATTATATTTTCATCAAATCATATTGTCATTAAATTATATTTTAAATAAATTATATTCTCATCAAATTATATTTTCATCAAATTATATTTTAAATAAATTATATCTTAAATAAATGCTCAACAAATTATATTCCCAACACATTATTTTTCAACAAATTATATTTTTGACAAATTTTAATTACTGCCGCATCTCTACTTCCACATAACAACAGGCCTGGCCTGTTTGCTGTCGCGTAACCTGGTTTCTGCGTGGAACAAGTTTGTCCCTCCTGTATAGACAACTTGGCAAAGACCAATCAATATCACTTACATTGTAATAGATTGTAAACCCCAGAAATAATTGAGACCAGGAATTTCAGATTTGGTTTTTCTTTTCTCGTTTGCCGTGTTCCCTAAGACGGAGTGCACGATTCTGCTTTTTGCACCTATTTGTCCAATGAATCCGACTTGAGCACGATTTTTTTTAAACTTATTGATTTTCTGTAAAGGTATAACCTTCCGTGTAAATTTGAAAACAAGTAATTCAGTATTCTGAGCTCTGTCATTAATTGTTTCCTTACACCGACAAGTGTTTTATTGTTTTTGCATATTTATATCCTCATTTTTGCGAACGTTCGTCTGTGCATTCTACCCCATGCGTTTCTAGTTTGCTCCAAAAGTGTATTTAAGGGATCGAGTTGTTCTTGTTTTACAGTGCATTTAAGGGATCGATTTGTTTTTGTTATACAGTGTATTTAAGGGATCGGGTTGTTGTTTTACAGTGTATTTAAGGGATCGGGTTGTTGTTTTACAGTGTATTTAAGGGATCGGGTTGTTGTTTTACAGTGTATTTAAGGGATCGGGTTGTTGTTTTACAGTGTATTTAGGGGATCGGATTGTTGTTTTACAGTGTATTTAAGGGATCGGGTTGTTGTTTTACAGTGTATTTAAGGGATCGGGTTGTTGTTTTACAGTGTATTTAAGGGATTTAGTTGTTATTTTACAGTGTATTTAAGGGATCTAGTTGTTGTTGTATAGTGTATTTAAGGGATCTATTTGTTATTTTACAGTGTATTTAAGGGATCGGGTTGTTGTTTTACAGTGTATTTAAGGGATCGGGTTGTTGTTTTACAGTGTATTTAAGGGACCGGGTTGTTGTTTTACAGTGTATTTAGGGGATCGGATTGTTGTTTTACAGTGTATTTAAGGGATCGGGTTGTTGTTTTACAGTGTATTTAAGGGATCGGGTTGTTGTTTTACAGTGTATTTAAGGGATTTAGTTGTTATTTTACAGTGTATTTAAGGGATCTAGTTGTTGTCGCATAGTGTATTTAAGGGATCTATTTGTTGTTTTACAGTGTATTTAAGGGATTTAGTTGTTATTTTACAGTGTATTTAAGGTATCTAGTTGTTGTTGTATAGTGTATTTAAGGGATCTATTTGTTGTTTTACAGTGTATTTAAGGGATTTAGTTGTTATTTTAAAGTGTATTTAAGGGATCGGGTTGTTGTTTTACAGTGTATTTAAGGGATCGGGTTATTGTTTTACAGTGTATTTAAGGGATTTAGTTGTTATTTTACAGTGTATTTAAGGGATCTAGTTGTTGTTGCATAGTGTATTTAAGGGATCTATTTGTTGTTTTACAGTGTATTTAAGGGATTTAGTTGTTATTTTACAGTGTTTTTAAGGGATCTATTTGTTGTTTTACACCCCCACTGATTATGTCTACTCTTTTGTGCTCCCTGAATAGATCTTTTAGTGGCTGGTTGTAGTAGCTTTCGTCCCATCCCGAGCGTGTCTTCATCTGCATGTCACCCACTACTACAGGGATCCCGTCAATAACCTCTTTTAAGGGGTCTGTTTAATATTTTGCAGACCAACTTTGACAATTTTCAAAATGAATAGTTGAAGTAGACGCAACCACCCATCTGAGCAGCGAGGACCCATCTGAGCAACGAGGACCCATCTTGGCAGCGAAGACCCATCTTGGCAACGAGGACCCATCTTGGCAGCGAAGACCCATCTTGGCAACGAGGACCCATCTTGGCAGCGAGGACCCATCTTGGCAGCGAGGATCCATCTGTGCAGCGAGGACCCATCTGAGCAGCGAGGACCCATCTTGACAGCGAGGACCAATCTGAGCAGCGAGGACCCATCTTGACAGCGAGGATCCATCTGAACAGCGAGGACCCATCTGAGCAGCGAGGACCCATCTGAGCAGCGAGGACCCATCTGAGCAGCGAGGACCCATCTGAGCAGCGAGGACCAATCTTGACAGCGAGGACCCATCTGAGCAGCGAGGACCCATCTTGGCAGCGAGGACCCATCTTGGCAGCGAGGATCCATCTGAGCAGCGAGGACCCATCTGAGCAGCGAGGACCAATCTTGACAGCGAGGACCCATCTGAGCAGCGAGGACCCATCTTGACAGCGAGGATCCATCTGAGCAGCGAGGACCCATCTTTGCAGCGAGGACCCATCTTGACAGCGAGGATCCATCTGAGCAGTGAGGACCCATCTTGACAGGGAGGAACCATAACGCCAACCAACAGTGTCCATGATGATTAACTGGAGTCCAGGCTGCACGCAGTGAGGAAAAAATCATTCCTGTTTGGCCTAGCAAGAAGATACGAGGGCGTACGCGGTGAGAGGGCCAAGTGAGAGATTGCCCCTCCTACACCCCCCCCCCCCCCCCGCTTCAAGAGCTGATGGGCCTGAATGTCTTCTGAAAGTAGAGAGGGGTGGGGGTGGGTTGTGGGGGCCACGTCCCGAATATGGCAATGCTGTTCACGCCTATGCGTAATGTGCCCACAACGTTTGGGACAAGATCGTACGAGGGGATGCGAGAACGCCCCTGAGGCTGCCAACGTGGGAAGTTTCGATGGTCTTCTGGTCATGGTAGACTGAATTAAATGATAGACAAACTGTATAAAGCATTAGTTAGACCTTGATTGGAGTACTGTACAGGTTAGAGTCCTTATCGTAGAGGGGATATAAACATGCTGGAAAGGATACAAAGTAGAGTGACAAAGCTGATAGTGGGATTCCAGAATTACAGTTATGAGGAAAGACTCAGAAAAAGAGGCCTACAGTGTCTAGAAGAGAGAAGAATTCGTGGTGACTTAATACAGGTTTATAAGATGATCAAAGGAAAGGTTTAATTAGATTATAGCAAGTTTTTTTTCAAAATACAGCCACCCACAAGAACAAGAGGGCATAGCTAAACATGAACTAAAGAAAGGGCCAGATTATATATTGATAAATACTGTTTTTAGTCTGAGATTGGTGAATGATTGAAATGCATTGCCACAGCAATTAGTGGAGACAGTATCAATTAATGCATTCAAGAATAGATTGGATGCACAAAGTTGTTTTTCATTGATCAAGTGATTGTAAAAGAAATTGGTTGTATACAAACAATGCGGAGTCTTCTAAAACAGTATAAAGAAGTT
This sequence comes from Ariolimax columbianus, assembly GCA_036924085.1. NCBI lineage: Eukaryota > Metazoa > Mollusca > Gastropoda > Stylommatophora > Arionidae > Ariolimax > Ariolimax columbianus. The sequence goes on from JAVGWX010000023.1 coordinate 2,924,221, forward strand.
ACGTTACGCTGCAGGAAAGTCTAGTTCTGCGTACTATACAACAGGATGGCGGTCGCATATTAGAGATATCTGAAAGACAACAGGATATTATAAGAAACTTACTGATGAGAGTCACTGAGACAATTGCATTTGGTGTGTCAGTGGTCGCAAGTAGTGAAAGAAGAGAGTAGCCAATATGTGCCGTCTCATCGATTGATTCAGTCCGCTGGTACGTAGTAAATGTTGGTGGATTGTACATTTTTATCAGCACAGAAGCTACCGACGAAAGGCCTCCAAGCGTGGCTGTGATTGTAAACTGTGGAGGAAATATAAATAATTTTAAATATTTGACTGTGTGTTTGTTTGTTCAATTGATTTATTGTCTGTTTGTTTAATTGAATGTTTGATTGTCACTTTATTGGTTCAATTGATCGATTGACCGTTTGTTTGTTTGTTCAATTGATCGTTTGACCGTATGTTTGTTTGTTCAATTGATCGTTTGACCGTATGTTTGTTTGTTCAATTGATTGATTGACCGTTTGTTTGTTTTTTTCAATTGATTGATTGTCTGTTTGTTCAATTGATCGTTTGATGTCACTTTATTTGTTCAATTGATCAATTAATTGAGTCACTCTCTGTCTGTTCGATTGATCGTTTAATCTTCTGTTTGTTCAACTGTTCCATTGATTGCCTTTTTGTTTTTTTAATCGATTTGATCGACTCACCAATTGATCGACTATTTGATCGAAGGATTGATTGAGTGGTTGAATTACTGATTGGTCGATTGATTGGCCGACTGATTGATTGATTGAACAAAATTTCTTGTTTGATTAATTGATTCTCCTTTTCGCTGGAAGTATAATATTCGTCCACTCAAACATTTGGCCCATATCTTAACATATCCTGTAGCAGTAACGATGGTTTAACATGACAATACTAGTCCCATCCACAATCCTTTTCATTCACATTTTGCAATATGCGTGGGCGGTTATGGTGGCTCTACTCTTCTCACTCACATTTTTAACTGGTCCTATATGCTGTCACAGCTGGGAGTGAAGCTAAGGCTGCTGCTGTTGTTGTTGTTGCTGGTTCGGATATTGTGAGTGCCGGTGTTACTCGTGTCGCCTGTTGACGATTTTGTTGTGGTGGAGGTGAGGATGGTGGTAGAGGTGAGGATGGTGGTAGAGGTGAGGATGGTGGTGGAGGTGAGGATGGTGGTGGAGGTGAGGATGGTGGTGGAGGTGAGGATGGTGGTGGAGGTGAGGATGGTGGTAGAGGTGAGGATAGTGGTGGTTGTGGTGGAGGTGAGGATGGTGGTAGAGGTGAGGATAGTGGTGGTTGTGGTGGAGGTGAGGATGGTGGTAGAGGTGAGGATGGTGGTAGAGGTGAGGATGGTGGTGGAGGTGAGGATAGTGGTGGTTGTGGTGGAGGTGAGGATGGTGGTAGAGGTGAGGATGGTGGTGGAGGTGAGGATGGTGGTAGAGGTCAGGATGGTGGTAGAGGTGAGGATGGTGGTAGAGGTGAGGATCGTGGTAGAGGTGAGGATGGTGGTGGAGGTGAGGATGGTGGTAGAGGTGAGGATGGTGGTAGAGGTGAGGATGGTGGTAGAGGTGAGGATGGGGGTGGAGGTGAGGATGGCGGTAGAGGTGAGGATGGTGGTATAGGTGAGGATAGTGATGGTTGTGGTGGAGGTGAGGATGGTGGTAGAGGTGAGGATAGTGGTGGTTGTGGTGGAGGTGAGGATGGTGGTAGAGGTGAGGATGGTGGTAGAGGTGAGGATGGTGGTGGAGGTGAGGATAGTGGTGGTTGTGGTGGAGGTGAGGATGGTGGTAGAGGTGAGGATGGTGGTGGAGGTGAGGATGGTGGTTTAGGTGAGGATAGTGGTGGTTGTGGTGGAGGTGAGGATGGTGGTAGAGGTGAGGATAGTGGTGGTTGTGGTGGAGGTGAGGATGGTGGTAGAGGTGAGGATAGGGGTGGTTGTGGTGGAGGTGAGGATGGTGGTAGAGGTGAGGATGGTGGTAGAGGTGAGGATGGTGGTGGAGGTGAGGATAGTGGTGGTTGTGGGGGAGGTGAGGATGGTGGTAGAGGTGAGGATGGTGGTGGAGGTGAGGATGGTGGTGGAGGTGAGGATAGTGGTGGTTGTGGTGGAGGTGAGGATGGTGGTAGAGGTGAGGATAGTGGTGGTTGTGGTGGAGGTGAGGATGGTGGTAGAGGTGAGGATAGTGGTGGTTGTGGTGGAGGTGAGGATGGTGGTAGAGGTCAGGATGGTGGTGGAGGTCAGGATGATGGTGGAGGTCAGGATGGTGGTGGTTGTGGTGGAGGTGGTGTCCGGATCACCCGATGTCATCTGCCTCTTTCTATAACCTTCGAATTTCAATTTTGTGAGAAAACACGTACACCATTACAATCTCCTAGAAAATACAACATTACAGTCTCTGAGAAAATACATACAACTTTCATGTATTCATTCAAAGGCGCCTCAGTCTTTGCAGACCATACGCGTGGCACCCTGTGAGTAGCCTCTCAGGGCACAAGCCTGTGCGCTGAACATGGAGACCCTGGGCTGCCCAAACTGCAGGACCCCCCTCTCGGCCTCTCTGGTGTAATCCAAAGGAATGCAAAACATGACAGTTTGGCACCAGCTCAGCTGCAGGACCTGCCGGAATGAGTTCGCAATTTTGAAACCATCCCCGTTAGGGGCTATCACTCTGGATTTTCTGTCTGGGTTTACTCCCGTAGCCCTATTTTCTACCCAATCTTCCACAAGGCAGTGGAGTCGTTGCCCGCAGATGCTAGTTACTCAAGACATCCGATGATACTCTCATCGTACCAAGACCAGCCAACACTTCCTGGCATTTGTGAGTTTAAAATCAGAGTTCCTCCTCTCCTAGGCGAACTGCCTGAACAGGCTAACGAGCTTCGTCTACCCGGGTTTAGAGTCAGAGTTTACCTTCTCTTAGATTGGCTGCCAACCAAGGCTAATAAGCCCAATCTGCCCGCCCAGTTAAACCGCCGGGTACTCGGTCGCGCCCCACAGCAGGCTCTGTAAGAAACAGGCGGCCCCTCATGAAGGTGCTGCTGGGGACACAATAATGTAGGAGAGGCCATTGTCATGGAAACTCCTGAACGGCAAGCCGAACAGTGAATCCAGCGGCGATCTCTACACCTGGAAAGGAGAAGCTATAACAGACGCTTCACTTTCATTTAACGAGCGGGATGTCCAGCCCACACCTCGCTACCCCCCCCCCCCCCACCCTCCCCATACATCATTACAATTTCAAATAAAACACACCCAACATTACAATCTCAAATAAAACACACCAAACATTACGATCTCAAATAAAACACATTCAACATTACAATCTCAAATAACACACATTCAACATTACAATCTCAAATAAAACACATTCAACATTACAATCTCAAATAAAACACACCCAACATTACAATCTCAAATAAAACACACCAAACATTACGATCTCAAATAAAACACACCCAACATTATAATCTCAAATAAAACACACCAAACATTACAATCTCAGATAAAACACATTCAACAATACAATCTCTGTGTGAGACAATGCGAACATGGTACAACCTACTTGTACCTACGTTGTATTGTCCCGGCTGAAACTGAATGACCTTGAGAGTAATGCCGATCACTGTCACGCTCTCCTTAACGGATGTAGCATTAAAGATGGACGGAAAGCCCCATGCCATGACCCTCAACTTGTCCAGGCCAGTGTTGTCACACGTCAGCCTTAACTGGGACGTAGAGTTAACTTGCCAGGTCGGGGGCACGCTTGTTAACGTTAGATTGCAGTGTGGTTCAAGAACTGCCAAGGTTAATCGATCAAAGACCAGGGGGATTAGTACAAAACATCTCAACTGTCACATATTCTCTTATAAAATACAGATTTAAGGTTACATAAAGAAGGTTGCAAAATTCAACAAGGCAAGCATTAGTATTAGACAAACATCTTGTTCTCTTCTTTCTTATTTTGTCGTCTCACTTTCTACCAGGTTGTAGCCCAGTGTCGTTTCACTTTCTACCGGGTTGTAGCTCAGTGTCGTCTGACTTTCTACCGGGTTGTAGCCAAGTGTCGTCTCACTTTCTACCGGGTTGTAGCCAGTGTAGTCTCACTTTTTATTTGGTTGTAGCCCAGTGTCGTCTCACTTTCTACCTGGTTGTAGCCCAGTGTCATCTCACTTCCTACCGGGTTGTAGCCCAGTGTCGTTTCACTTTCTACCGAGTTGTAGCCCAGTATCGTGGTATGTATTTGTCTTTCGCCTCTCTCGTGGCTCGAGTAACATTTTCTCCTATTTTACAGCAGGTCTTCGTTTACGCCGTCTATCCATCTTTCACCTGGTCTACCTCTCTTCCTGATGTTCTCCTGTAGAAGGTTGTATGAACAATGTGGTCTGGTTGCACTCTCACACTATGGTCAAACCAATTCATTCTCTGCTGCTCGATGTACTATAGGCAGGGAATTGTTCCAACCTTCTCCCGAATACTCATATTTGTGATTCTGTCTCTTCTGGTGGTGTTAGTGACCTTTAGTAGTCACTGCATTTTGCAAGGGGTTACCTTCCGTTCATGTACCTTATTCAATGTCCATGTCTGGCACTTGTAGCAGAAGGTTGGGATGAAGGTATTATTTATCATCTGCTTATTTTTTTTTAGGGAAATCTTGGGGTACCTTAGTAGTGGAGACAGCTGGTAGGTGACAGCGTCTGCCCTCTATCTCTCTGTCGACTCTGCCATCCTCAGTAAAAACAGCTCCCAAATTCCTAAATTCTTGTACCTGCTTTATTATTTCGACATCCACATGAATATCAAATGTGGTGTGCCTTCTACCTATATTCATTGCCTCTGTTTCTGATGTATTGATATTCATGTCGTACTTTTGACAGTTGAAGTAGAGTGAGTCAACATGACTTTATAGGATTTCTTCATTGGAGTGGATCGAACATTCGTCAGGGATCAAGAGGATGAGCAGCGCATAGTCTGCAGTGGTCAGCGACCCATATCTGACTGCTAGCGTCAGGGCCAGCGACCCATAGCTGACTGCTAGCGTCAGGGCCAGCGACCCATATCTGACTGCTAGCGTCAGGGCCAGCGAACCAGAGCTGCCAAGACCCTTCTACACCTTCAAGCGGTGATCCTGGATAACAGGCTGCAGCAGGGCAGACTGGCTAAGGAGAAGGGATCGAAGAGGGAATGATAGCCCGGTACTCAAAAAATGCTTGCTGAAGTCGGATGTGTTGGACCGAAAGGTGCAAATATCGCAGTCAAGCTGTAAACTACGAAACACAACGCATTCCGTTTTCTGGACTACATTCTGCTACTTATGCCCTATTAGGGTTTGGTAGTGGGAGATTGAGAACGAACGAAGAAGAAGACGAAGAAAAAGAAGAAGCAGAAGAAGAAGAAGATTGGTCATCTGCAAAGAGCAATTCCTTGGTACTTTCCTGTTTTGTATTTGCTTTCTGATGAAGGAAACAAAGATTATGATACTTGGGAAAAGTGACAAGAAACCAGGTATGCAGATAACAATAAAAGATCAACTACTGGAACAGGTACCGAGTTTCTTCTGTCTAGGTCATATAATAACGGAAGATGGCAGGTGTGAACAAGAAATCAGAAAGAGAATAGATATGGCCAAGATGGTATTCAGCAACATGCGACACATACTGACATCCAAGCAGATAAATCAGGATTTGAAAATGAGAATTGTCAGGTGTTATGTATACTCGTCACTACTTTATGGCGCAGAAACATGGACAATGACTAACAAGTTGGAAAAGAGTATTGAAGACTTCGAGATGTGGGTTTATAGAAGATTGGGTCGCATTTCTTTGAAAGAGAAGAAAATAAGTTTGGAGGTATTGGAAAAGTTGGGGGTGAAAAGAGAATTAATGACCGAAATCAGGGGAGGGGGGAAGGGGGGGTTGGTGGTGGTTTGTGGTTGTTGTTAGTTGTCCCTGATGACAGCCTATTCCTCGCAACGTCTGTCTTCGTCTCGTTACGGTAACTAAACATCCCTATTTTTTTCTAAATCATCTATTTTTTCTTCCTGCGTTTTCGCAGAATCGGAAAAAGACATCGCTTTTGAGTTTCTTACACACATTGCCCCCTTCCTCGGTGCCCACTCTATTAATTTCACGGGCTACTATACCCCTCCTTACCTGTGAGAATGACACTGACAGGAATGTAGCTCTCGAAATCCGGATTTGGTTTAGCACTGTAGCCTGTAGCCGTAACATTAAAATTCAGCTCTCCTGGGTCGAGAACCAGCACTGGGCGATACGTTTGGATCGTTCCATTGTCCAGGACAGAGAAGTAGTCTGCAAACATTATAATAAAAACAGATTGTGTTACAGAACAGATCATCATCATGTGGTACCTCCTTTACAGAACGTCGCCCTCATCCATATATGTCTGTGTGAGTCTCTGCTAGCCGTTGGCCTTCCCGCCCCCTCCATGGTCAAACTCAACTGACGTTTTGAATCCACAGTTGTCTTGGTGCCAAACAGATAACTGGTTGTATCGTTATTGCCTAAAATTCCCATGACCGTCAGCTTCCCCTCCCTCCCACCCCATTGATTGCTATGTTTTCTAAGGAGCAATGCGTTGTACTGTGTTTTGCGCCAAATGGCATTGTGCATCTGAATTCACCATGAATTTTGTAACTTGATATTACTTCCGGTAGAGGTTTAACCACCATTTGAACTGTCCCTACCGACACAAAATTTCTCTACTAGCGAACGTAAGCTCCGGCGACGGTCCACCCGAATTGCTGCATCAATTTTGGCGAAGACATCTAACGCAACGATATGCGCCTGACCTGGTCTCGGAAGATCTTTCGTTAACTCAGGTCCTTCTTTAAACATCGTTGTCCAGCTCTTCACTGTTGTATTCGACACACTTTTGTCACCATACACTGTCTGCGTTCTGCGATGAGTGTTAACTGGTCGACATCCTTCAGCTGTTAGAAACTGAATCACCGCTCGCTGATTAACTCTGGACGGATTCCGTATCACACCCGCCATGTTTTCAACGGTCTGCTGAGGAAACTATGAGTCTGAGGGGGAATAACGACATTTTGCAAATTTGACGGTTGGTACGTGTTGTTTATACCTGAAGTGACGTCATCATGCCCATCGTATGTGTGTTCACTCGGTTCAGTTAGGTCCGGTTTCATTTAAACAGGCATTGTATATTAGATACTGTTGTAAGGGATGAAGTGGTAGAGGTTTTAATTGTGTAAGCTACGGCCTATTCTAGAAGATTGGTTAAATGGATTTCTGTAAAGGAATTTCTACCACCCTATAGAAACACGTCCTCTCTCTCTCTCTCTACAAACGCGTCCTCTTTCTCTCTCTTTCTCTCTCTTTCTCTCTCTCTCTCTACAAACGCGTCCTCTTTCTCTCTCTTTCTCTCTCTCTATCTCTACAAACACGTCCTCTTTCTCTCTCTCTCTCTCTCTATCTCTAAAACACGTTCTCTCTCTCTCTCTCTCTCTCTCTCTCTCTATCACTACAACCTCGTCCTCTCTACCTCTGCAAACACGTTCTCTAGAAACAAACTCCCTGTCTAGAAACATCTTCCTTCTCTAGAAACACCTTCCTCTCTAGAAACATCTTCCCTCTCTAGAAACACTTTCCCTCTCTAGAAACACCTTCCCTCTCTAGAAACACCTTCGCTCTCTAGAATCACCTACCCTCTCTAGAATCACCTTCCCTCTAGAGAAACACTTTCCCTCTAGAGAAACACCTTCCCTCTCTAGAAACACCTTCGCTCTCTAGAAGCACCTTCTCTCTCTAGAATCACCTCCTCTCTAGAAACACCTACCCTCTCTAGAATCACCTTCCCTCTCTAGAATCACCTTCCCTCTAGAGAAACACCTACCCTCTCTAGAATCACCTACCCTCTCTAGAAACACCTTCCCCTCTCTAGAAACACCTTCGCTTTCTATAAACACCTTCTCTCTCTAGAATCACCTCCTCTCTAGAAACACCTACACTCTCTATAAACACCTTCCCTCTCTAGAATCACCTTCCCTCTAGAGAAACACCATCATTAAACAATACTCGTACTCACGTACCCGAATACATTCCAGTAACAGTATATCTGATTATTCGATACTGAGGCTCCGTATCGTTGTCTGCGCACTTCACGGTACCAACATTGAAGACTGGAGGTGTACGGATGTCCAAGGAGGCGTGTATTTCACTCAGATCACAAACAGGTGGGAAATTCTCTTCAGTAATTCT